>SOPF01023222.1:0-32068 GCA_012979155.1 Hypericum perforatum
AATAATTGGCCATTAATTTATTTTGGGCCAATCATAAATTGCCAACACTATCTTATCATAACTAGAACTAATCATTGCATATTTCAAGATGATCTATTTTGTAAACTATTTTATTATAATTAGATAAATCATTGCGTGTTTAAAAAATACTTAATTACTTTGGAATAATTGAATAACTAAATAACTGAATAAGTAATTACGTAATTACTTTGGACAAACTAAATAACTGAGACTATTATTTCATAATTAGGTGAATAATTGCATAATCCAATATAATCCTAGAACGAGTAATATGTAATGAATAAATTCTTACGAAATAGCAATTTACTGTAGGTCATACAATATACTGTCCTAATTTTATTAAATGATCAGTAGTTAAATATTACCACTATAAATTACATAATGAACACGTGTTTTGGTATTTTAGCTCTAGAAAAAGAAATTAATGAAAATTTCTCCTTTTAATTCAAAATAAATATTATTGTCAGTGGTCCTACATTTAATAGTTGCTATAAATAAAAGATCTAAAAGAAGTATGCAAGGCGAGGGGATCCTCTCAAGGTTTTGCCAAGCTTGAAACTTTTTTTAGACAGCTTTAAACTTTTTTTATAAATGACTAACATGTTATAAAGCTTCGTGATCAGACCGAATAATTCTATAGTCCAATATGATTCTTTTCAAGCGTGATTTATTTTTACTAGCACACATCATAATATTTTTTTTTCCAGGAAGTCACTCATCCTTATTTTTTTCTCACCTATGTACATTTAGTTGTGGAATTTTCACAAAATGTATGCCACAAAAGGAGGTGTT
Organism: Hypericum perforatum; assembly: GCA_012979155.1. Classification (NCBI taxonomy): domain Eukaryota; kingdom Viridiplantae; phylum Streptophyta; class Magnoliopsida; order Malpighiales; family Hypericaceae; genus Hypericum; species Hypericum perforatum. Next base: position 814 of record SOPF01023222.1, read on the forward strand.
CCTTATTTTCCACACAATCATGAAAAAAATTCAAGGTTAAATACTTTTGGGTGGGAGTGGGAATAGGACTAGGACTAAAATAGGCAAGTTATTACGAAATTTTTTGAGATAAATGTGAATGATGATAAAATACATTAGAAAAGAGTTTTGCTCGCTTATGAAGACAAAATAATCAAATCACAGGGTAAGGATATTATATTTGATATCATAACAAAACCTTGGCTATTACACTATGATTCGAGAATCGAATAAATTAGAATACGAGAGATTCTGTGATAGCGTGATTTTACCTCGATGTTTAAAGAGGAATATATATATATATACCAATAAAGTATATTTTTTACATCAAAAAATATCAAGGTTAAATATGTTTGATCGAGAATAGGAATCGGATGAGTGACCCCCCAATTTTTTTTTGGGATCCATGCATTGAGAAAAGTGCACGCTATAAAAGATGCATGTCGAGTTGCATAGAATTAATCAAATTACAAGGCATTACTTTTGTGACACACATTTTAAGTAAAATTTAAGGTTAAATGCATTTGGTCAAAAATAGAATCAAGATAGTTCGATTTTATGTAATTTTTTTATGATACGTGTGAGTAAAAAACAAAATATGCTATAAGAGATTATTTATTTTGATATTTAAAAACAGTCAGGTCAAATCATATTAAATTACGTATGTAACGGATAGTCGATAGCCTATAAGCGACATTACTAAGGACGATGACAGATATTGCAGAGTTTAAAACTGCTCATCCAGGACCTTCTTTTATTGAAAATTGTGTCCTAATGCATTGCATACATGGGCGAATGTCAATGAAATAAACATTAGTATCTCAGGATTATGAATCTTAGGTGCTAAGTGGAGTTTAGTTGTTAGTCGGTACCAAGGTCGGTTTAAGTTAGAGACAAATAATTCTAACTGAATCATTATCTTCTACAAGTTCGAGATACTAAAAACCATCGGAAGAGTCTAATAAAATATAGGATAAATTACTCTTAATTTTCTATGATTTTGTCATATTATCTTTTGAGTCCCTCAATTTCCGAAAGTGATTTTTTCATCGCCATATTTAATATTATTATATTGTTGGATTATTGACGTTATTAGTCAATTTACAATTTTTCAAAGCCTAAGATGACTGTTATACCCCTAGAATAAAAAAAAGAATTTATGGCCATCTCCTAGCTCCACTCCGGTGAACCTTTACGCTATCTCTAGTAACACAACTCCGATAGATTTCAAGTCGTTTCAGAAATAAAGTGACTAAATTGCAGATCGACGAGGCTAAACACAAATTACTCGGAGCAGGACTCATCGGATATCAAAAAATCCCACCTGAGGGGTCTCGCTGGCCGGCCGCGTAATCGCTGGAAACCCTAACAGCTTGGTCAATTAAATGTGGCATGGCGCTGGTATCGCGCCTGCGTAATTTGTGGTCGTCTAGGGGGGAGAATAGAAACGGGGCGGGGCCTGTCGTTTTGGGCTCTCGCCAGCACCTAAATAAGCATATGGAACTTAAAAAATAAATATAACCCTCCCGATCCATGCCAGTGTCAGACCGAATTCAGTTTATGGTCTATTTAAATATTTTCTATTTGAAGCCTCTTCCAACATAGATGTACGTACCGGAGTTGATCTTATTGTACTTCTAAATAGAAAAGGAATTGATCTCATGGTTTAACTAGCAGAAAAGAAACGAAATGATCCTATCGTTTTGTGTTAAGATTACCTCGTTAAATCATTATCACATGGGATTTTTCTCTGTGATGTCGCGAGAGGCTGGAACCACGATATCATACTACCTTTCCACAGGACTTCATTTTTTAATAAACGTAAAGTTCTCAAAAAAATATAGAATAAGATAGACACGTATCAGAGTCACCAATTATAAGAAAAAATTGTTTGTTCTTAATTCAAATCAAGAAAATAGACCAAATAAGATCCTCATCGTTTTGCATCCAAGAATGAATCCACAAAAAAACAACCAAAGCGGCGTCCCAAGATCCTTATAAGTAAAGAAGGAATAAATTCTGTCTATTTATATATAAAAAAGATATTCTTACAATAAGGATCACATAAGTAAAATGCAAAAAATAATAATATAAAACACCAAAATAAGTTCATGGAGGTTTTTGGATTTTTTTTTGGGTTGGTGTACTTGATTAGAATCTATGTGAGTCGAGGCAAGTATTGAACATTTTTTCTATAAGAGAAAATTGTCGTATACTTCAGTGTAGTACGGGCAGCAACAATAATTTTCAAGATACAATGACTGATGGACATTTCCAAGAATGTTGCACTACGTTTCTCAAAACTTGGTGAACCTTTATATACCCAGAACTTTCAGACTTTAACTGAGAAGGGAGAGAGAGAAGACAACAATGCTAGGATGTAGGCTGGCCATAGAAGGGATGCAGATACTCCAAAGGGATGCATTCCTTGGCATGTTGTCTATTCTCAATGGTCATGTCTCTTTGGAGCCTTTTTTTTGAATAGGCCTTATCTAGGCATTTCATGTCTCTTAGAGGCCATTCTGGATAAGCCTTATCCAGTCTCATCACACCCTTTTGGGGTACACTAGAGGTACACACATCCCTTCTCTACTTAGCAGCTACACAACTCTTGAATTTGCCAAAATAAAGGCTCCTCAGCTCCTAGCGATAATGCGGCATGCAAATTGCCAATTGTGCTTAATGTACCCCATGCCTGGAATGTGCTTCCTATCGTCCTCGCAGCTGGCCATGAGTTCACTTGAGATGGTCAAACAAGTGAAATACTAAGGAAGGTAACTCTTTATAAACAAGAAAAATTTCTTTGTCATTTATGATATGGTACACACCTCCCTTTTTGACTTTAAGACTTCTTGGGGTTTTGAGATTTTTGGCTTTGGGCTCATTCAATTTTTCCAACACTAATTTGATCTTGCATGATGACAATATCTCAAAGTTTTAGAGGATAACCATTCTGTTTGCATCTGTAGCCATTCCAAGGTTCACTGATATGTTTAGACATTTTGCTAATTTAGCTTGCTTAAGAACATAGGTGGTTTGCTCCTCGATTTGTTCTGGTATAGTAACAAGGCTAATGTCTTCTCAAAAGGGCAATATACAGTATAAGATGCACATTTTCTATTTTCTATAGGACTAACGTGTTAGGGACAAAACAATATTTGTCTCATTCCATGTCTGTATTTTTGTTGGTCAGAATGACATATTTTTGTTAGTATGAATAGCATGGTATTGTTGGTTATAATGATATGATGTAGATAGTCAGAATGATGTATTATTGTTAGTCTAAATAATACATTAATATTATTCTATAATGCATATTTTTGTTAGTACAAAAATAGCTTGTCTGACATATAGATTTAACTGAATCTTTTATATAGACATAATTGAGTTAATCATTTGGACATTACTTATTCTACCATTTTAATATAACTTAGTCTCTTATTTGAAATCAAAATAGGTTATTGTTGTGGATATACCGAGCTAAGAGAAAAGCAAAAACTAGAGTGAGGATCTCATCGATGAGCTCACACTTTTGTTCAACTCAATTTGTCATTTATATATAGTGACAAGTCATTACTATCAAGACACCATGAAATGAAGAAAAGTAGAGATTGGAGTCAAGATCTCACTATTAAACTCACTAGTCATGAGAATCTCACCGGTCATCTCAGAGTCATACTTGCATAATCATTTTTTGAGCCCTAAAACATAACATCTTCCCTCTTTAGTGTTGCATTTTGCCAGTGTTGATTTTATTTGGGTTAGAAAAATATAGAGTGAAAGAGAAGAAAAAAAGTGTAAGAAAAGGGAAGGAGAGAGGAAAAAGAAAGAAAAAAAAAGATGAGAAGAAAAGATGACAAAAAGAGGAAAAATGTTTAAAGGAATATGGAAAAAAGAGAGTGACTATGCTAAATGACATAAATATTTTATTTTTTGTTAGATTTTTAATACCAATCGTGACTCTAATCTTTCACCATACGTCTGAATAGACCTATTAGGTCTGACACCTAACCCGATCTCCTTTTGAAAATTGGATTTGTGTTATAAGACCATCCGCATTGGTGCCCCCGCTATAGTGTGCGTCCTGGGCGCCACGTTAGCTGCGCCCCTGCTATCAGTTTTCAGCTCACAGTGGTGCCCTCGCTATAGTACGCGCCCTAGGCGCCACATCAGCTTTTTTCTCACCTCAGCTTTTTTAAAATTCAGCTAGTTGTATATACAAACTTTATATCAAATTACATAACAAGGATTTAGGGTTATTAAGGATTTAAGGGTTAGGTTTTAAAAGGTTTAGGGTTTAAGGGTTAGGTTATCAAATAACATAAAAATTACATAAAAATACATAATTTATATCAAATAACATAAAAATTACATAAAAATATAAAAATTACATCAAATTACATAAAAATTCAAATTTACATCAAATTTACATCAAATTACATAAAAATTCATAAGTATATCAAATTACATAATTTATCTCAAATGTCATAATTTAAACAATACAAATGAGATTATTGTACTAAAATAATTTAAAACAATTATGAAAAACATTAAATATATATATCAAACATAATATTGAAAAATTGTATAAAAGTCTTCCAAAAAGTCTAATTATTTGGATTCAAAAATTTGTATAAAATTAACAAAAAATTATAAAAAAATTTTAATTGCACAAAAAAGACAGAAAAAGTAAAATGAATTTTTAGAATTTTTTCAATTTTTTTATTTTATAAAACAAATAACAAAAAAAATAAAATATTATCCCAAGCGACGTGGCCCAATCAGAGGGGGCCACGTCGCCTGGGGTGAGACGCCCCTGTCTGGGCGAGGCACGCCCCGCTGACACGCGGGAGCGCCGCGAGGTTTTTCTCGTGCCCAATCTCGGGCCGCCACGTGGCGTGCCCGGGGCGCGAGGCCACCCCGCTGCGGGTGGTCTAACGATTAATCTCCTCCAAAGTAAGCCGGGATTGAGTAAGGTTTTCCTGTATTAAGTTTTCATGTATTAGATATTCGAGTATTGGGTTTTTTTACTTAGGTTTTTCTGTACTTGTTGTAGATTTCTTATATTAGGTTTGGTGGGATTAGGACTCTTTTTATCTAAGAGAGCTGGGCATACCATGGGAGACAGCGACAACACACATCAGGGATTCAAATTCATAGCTTTTTCTCTTTTTTTTTCTCCTCCTTATATTCTTAGGACCGTTTAGTAAACTTTTTATTCTTTTCCTTCCTCTATTCTAAATCTTCTCCTCTCTCTACCTACCATATTTTTCTGGTTTGCATTTCGTTCGAATTGTACTTCGGAATATAAATCCAGACCTCTCCTAAGGTCTATTTCAACGTTCTTACAAATTTTACCCCGCAACACTCTTTTCTCATGCAAAGGCCTTTCGAGCTCTAGGAAGCTTGATAGTACAAATCGCTGTGAGAGATATAGTATACATTATCGCCATAAAATGTGGTATAATGATAAAATAAATATATTTTTTTGCGGTGGGGGCTAACGTCGAAAACGACCATCTTGAATTATTTGTGTGTGTCCACCGATCAGGGATTTGCAAGAAACAATAGCTCATCATTTTGAAACTTTTGCCGGTGCTCTGTGCCCTATTGATGGTCTACCATATCTTTTTTTTACTTTGTCTTTTATGTGTACAGTTTGTTATCCATCATAAAGTATGTGAATGTGCTACAATAATGGTGTCCATAAACATCAAATGACTTACAAATAATTTAAAGGTAAACAAATATCTAAATAACATATGCTATTAGATAGGTGATAATTTTGAAATTAAATCACTCGATCTTACAAATGATATCTAAATAACTTACACTATTACCCATGGATATGGACATACATTTGGTAAGGAATTTTCAGCTGAAGACAAAGAAATTAATGAAATGTGTTCCTTTTAATACAAAATAAAGATTGTTGTCGGGGGTCCTACGTTCGATATTTGCTTAAGACAGACATCTTCAAAAAGTAGGGAGTGGATTTGGTGGGGACTTTTTATTATTCCCCATATGGAGAGTAGGGTAATTTGATAAAATTCCATTAAAGGGTTTCTCTCTCCATAATCTCTGCAACTACTACCTTTTTTGAATTTGTTGATTTCTCTCTCCCATTAATTAACCTCCCACCTAATTGGCTATTAATTTGTATATCTCTTCCATTTCTCTTTCCCATTAGTTAACATTAATTTGGCATAAAATAAACCAATAAACCAATAAATCAGTATCAATAAACCAACAACCAGTATCAATAAACCAATAAATAAATAAACCAATAAATCAGTATCAATAAACCAGTATCAATAAACAATAAACTAATAAACTAATAAATCAGTATCAATAAACCAACAAACAGTATCAATAAACAATAAACCAATAAATCAATCAACCAATAAATCAATAAACCACTATCAATAAACTAATAAATCAATAAACCAATAAACCAGTATCAATAAACCAGCAATCAGCAACCAGTATCAATAAACCAATAAATCAATAAAATAGTATCAATAAACTAATAAATCAATAAACCAATAAACCAATAAATCAATAAACTAATAAACCAGTATCAATAAACCAATAAATAGACATGGGAGAAGTGGAGTTCACGTGGTCGCGGGAGAAGTCGGCGGCAGTTTCTTGTGTTAATGTTGTAGGTAACATAAATTAGGGGTTTTAATTAGAATGTTGAAATTTTAACTTTTCCTTAAAAAATGGGATATCTATTAATGATTATGCTAAAAAAAAGGAAGGTATTAACTACTGGGTTTTTAGGTTTGGATAATAGGTCAAAAATTTCTTTGAATTATTTACATCATTAGATCAGAATATTTTTAAAAAGATGCTAATCAAATGGTCTAGATTTTATTTCCCATATGGGGACTCCTTTTATAAAGTCCCCATAAATCCAATTTGCAAAAGGTAGCAGACGAGGGGCCCATTCGAAGGTCTGCTAAGCTAGAACCATTTAATTTTAAAAGTTTTTATATATAGAGTAGCTTATTGTCGGTTTGTATTCTAGGGATGATTTTTTATAATATTTTTTACATTCTTGTAATTTGAACCAAAATTTCTTTGATTAAATTCAGATTCATTACCACATGAACCATCTCTGCCTTAACATACTTGAAACTCTTTTTGATAATCGATTAATTTGAAATTGTTGCGTAGACGCGGCATTGGTTAGAATGACAATTGACAAAGCAGAGTTTGTGGGTCTTGGCAACACCTGGGTTAAACGAAATGATACTATTTGGTTAAAATATCATATTCTAAAAAAAACTGTGGTTAACAAACCAAATAAAAAATATGAAAAAGAAGAAAGAAACTAATAAAAAATAATATTAATTTTTCAGCTTTAAAATGGGTAGAATTTCATGGAAAGAAATGATTTACGAAATAATCTTTAGAGGTTACATTTGGTTATTAACCTTAATAATTTATCTAGATATCTTTTGTGATCCTATAAATAAAAGTCTCTATACTCATAGTAACATCATAATATGAATTGTAAGATATAGAAAATATTTAAATAACTGAGATTAATAATCTTAACATAAACTTTTTTCACTAATAATCAATTTTTCGTCATCAATTTACACATAAAATCCTTAGTTCAATATATAATATAGCTTGCCGAGCAAAAAAGAAAATACAATAAACATTAAAAATATGTAAAAGAAATAAGTGGCCAAAAATTATGAGGATGCAAATATGGTTTTAAATATTTATAAAGCTATTAATTTAATAGATATTAATTTAAATTTGCTTAATAAATTTTGAGCTCAACAATTACCAATTGTGTTATTATAAGGATTAAAATACAATAATGTTAATATTTGTTAGAATAATTTTATAATGTTAGTCTATCAATAGTTATTCACATTATAATATTATTTAATTATTTTAAAAATAAGTATAATAGATTTTTGTGTTTTGGTGAATATAGTAATCGTGAATATCAACAATTTCACTATGGAATCTAAACTTCCTATCCTTTTCTCTCTTCTTTAGAATAGTTGAGACAAATCTCATCACTCCAACTCTTAAGATCTATCACTAAGATTCTACTCATCTAGTTCGACTCCTGATATTGCACAAACTTAAATTCATTATGTCCATGGTGAATCCTAAAATTCTACGATCGCATAAGTGAAGCCCTAAAGAACTTGTTTCTATATTTTCTACATATCCACTATTTTAGTTTTAGTGGTGAATTTCCAAGAGTTGTGACTTTAAAATTTATGAATTTTTAGAAATACTAAAATTGTTGTTAGAAGAGAAAAATATTTGCCTTAGAATGGGACCACAAGGAGTACTTTTCCTTGGTATGGTGACTTATGGAAGTACTTTTCCTTAGAGTGGTGACTTATGGAAGTGCTTTTCTTTGGTGTGGTGACTTATGGGAGTGCTTTTCCTTGGTGTGGTGACTTATGGAAGAGCTTTTCCTTCCGTGAGTGACTAAAGTGGAAACTTTGCCTCCTTGTAGTGGGGGGGTCTTATTGGTGTGACTAAAGGAAGGCAAAAAAGACAAATGCATGTGAGTGGAGGAAGGCAAAAAGGACAAGCATGTGAGTGGAGGAAGGTGACTTCCATAAGCACTTTATCTCTCCTAAGTGACCAAAAAGGATATTTTACCACTTGCAAGGAGGTGTTATGCGTGACTTTTGGCGGGAGAAAAGTGACTTCCAAAAGTACTTTGCCTTCCAAGAGTGACTAATATGGATATTTTACCTTTCATAAGAGGGAGTTCATTTAGACCTCTCGTACCTCACCCAAGGGAGGTGTCAAAGGCCGAGGCCGACCTCACCCAAGGGAGGTATCAAAGGCCAAGGTCGACCTCACCCAAGGAAGATGTCAAAGACCGAGGCTGACCTCACCCAAGGGAGGTGTCAAAGGCCGAGGCCGATCTCACCCAAGGGAGGTGTCAAAGGCCGAGGCCGACCTCACCCAAAGGAGGTGTCAAAGGCCAACTTTACCCAAAGGAGGTGTTAAAGGCTTATCTCACTTAAGGGGGTGAAAATGGCTTGCCTGGCCTAAGGGAAATGTTAAGAGTATGCCTTGCCTAGGGGAAGTGATGAATGCTTACTTCATCTAAAGAGAGGTATTGAGAGTGTGTCCGGCCTTAGAGAGGTGTTGGAACTTACTTCGCCTAGGGGAGGGGTTGAGAATGCATCCTGCCTAAAGGAGGCGTCAAGAGCCTATTTCACCCAAAATGGGTACCTTCACTCAAGGAGGATGCTAAGGACTTAGTCCACCTAAAGAAGATGTCAAGACCTTGTTTCACCCAAAATGGGTGTTTTCACCTTAGAAGGGTGTGAAGAGCTTTAGGAGGACATGAAGAGCCTACTCGCACCCAGAGCACAGGAAGAGCTAGGCAAGGTGCTAGAAAGGCTATGAGACCGTGTGCGGTCAAAAGAGATACACTTGGGCTCCGAATTTGCAGGAAGAGATAAGTCCGATAAGTTAAGCGATAAAAGTGGTTTCGGCTCAAGATAAGGATAATTGTCACTGAAGATAGGTGTGGGAAGAGTCTGAGTTCAAGAAGGAGACAGAGTCCGAGTACGGGGAGAAGACGAAGACCTTTACATATATAAGGGACGCTCTATGAAGGCATTAGATCATCCAACAATCAACCACACAAATCTTATATCAAGCTCAAAGTTTCTTTTTTGTATCTTAGTCTCTAGCCGAGCATTAGAGCCTGGTTATAGAAACTTAGCTTTGGTTAGGTAGTGGTGGTCGTTTGATCACATTTGTATCATTGGGCATTGACCTTGAGATGAGCCTTCAAGCCGTCAAGAGATCGACCTTGACACCCTCATCACTTTTTCCGCACAACAGTTTTCTGGCACGCCCAGTGGGACTAGGAGGACGTCTAGAGAAGGAGGCGAACCTATTCCAGCAAGATGACCAAGAACAACATACCACCCTCTTCTCAACACCCCGTTGAGAAGAATACGACAAAAATGGCTCTTCCTAAGGAGTCGAGGAATTCCACCAATACGACACCTTTTAGGAAGTTGGGCTTACCTCTCAATACCCTACTAGGTATAGAGAGAAACATCACTTCCAACTCGGCTCTCTTCAAAGAGCCAGACAACACGGCTTCTTCTAAAGGGCTGGCTGATACGACTTCTCCCAAGGAGTTGTCTGAATCTACCCCTAGTGAAGAATCAGTTGCCACCTCAGTGGGACAAGAAGCCATAGATCGGATAAGACGATTATTAGAGCAACTGATGGCAGAGCAAAAGAAGGCGTCCGATCAAACAGAGCGAATCGCCCAGGAGAGTAAGGCGATATCGACTCAGGTAGAGGAGATAGCCACCACAGCTCTCCAAGAGGATCAAAAGTGTGACGAAGCATACTGATGGCTACAGGGTCAGATGGTTGCATAGATCAATGAGATCCGAGACCATATTAAGGAATCAGTCCAGAAAGTATCAAGAGAGAGCCAACGCCAAACCCGAGAACTCTTTGATCATGCTAAATCTTCCAAAAGGCCACTCAACAAGGACATAGGTATATGTACACCACTTCCCATTGGTTATGCTTTTGATCAGACCCAAGGGATCTTAGGCGTAACCAGAGAAGGTCTACCTACAAAGGCCTCAGGATATCATACGACTCACGCGTCTCCCGCATGGGGTCCGATAGACGGATGACGCGATATATTATGAGGTTATAGACGAAAGAGGTGGCATTGACTAGTCGGACTTAGGCCAGTTCCAAACGACCAAAGAAAGGACTTACGTGCCAAGAGTAAACACATGGGGTAATGCTCGTGGAAGAGGAACCTTGAGAAATAACCCCATCTTAACGAGGGCCCCTGTGCACACATAAGACATATATCGGCCAAGATTTGAAGAGGAAGATGATGACCAAGTTAACCACCAACTGGCATTCGAAACACCACGACCGAGAATAGGCCAACAACAATCTCCTATCGAAGACTTTAATGAGGGAACCCCTAGAGTACAGCAGCAAGCGCCCCTTGAGATGAACTACCAGAGGAAATTGGTGGCTTAAGTACTCAATGAGATGGGGATTGAAGTAAGCCAGGCATGGCGACCCAGGTTCACCAAACCCTACCCAAAACATTTTGATAGAATCAATTATCCGATAGGATACCGTATTCTTGACTTCACTCAGTTTTCAGGCAAGGATGGCAGGTCATCCGTGGAACACATAGCAAGGTTCAACATCTAATGTGGTGAAGCTGCAAATAGTGATGGGCTATACCTGTGCCTATTCTCAATGACTCTTACAAGGATGGTTTTCACTTGGTATATCAATCTCCTGCCATTGTTAGTGAAAAATTAGGCAGAGATGGAGCAAAAGTTTCACAATCAGTTCTTCCGAGTGGAGCCAACTATCACCATTTCAGAGTTTGCTCATATGCAATAGCTGGAAGGAGAGTCGGTAGAGAAGTTCCTAATTTGCTTCTGAAAGGCAAAGAACAGGTGCCCAACCAACTTTAATGAGTCAGATTTGGCGGCCTTAGCTATGCAGGGACTCAGATTCTCCCTTCGAGAGAGGTTAGGAGTTGAAAGACCTCGAGACCTTGCTGAGCTAACCCAAAAAGGCTATAATGGCCGAATAGCTGATTGAAGAGAGGGATAGAAGAGCAACTTCCTCTAAGGGTACTTACCGGTACGACCCAACACTTGAGATTGACCATCTGAAAGGTGGTCAAAACTGGGATAACTGGGGAGAAGAGCCGGTGGTAGAGGAGATGGTGGCGGAGCTCACTAAAGGTAATCCCTATGAGTGTGAAAGCCTGATACCAAAGAAGGTGTCAATACCTAGTAAGTTCAATCGCCCCAATAATCAGACTAATCAACCAAGGGGCCTTAATGAAGTCAGAAGAGAATACTCCTTTGATGTGACCAAGGCGGATGAAATCTTTGACAATCTCCTTAAGAATGGTCAGATCATCCTTCCCAAAGGTCATAGGATCCCAGATGCAAGAGAGTTGAAGACAACAAGGTTTTGCAAATAGCACACGAGCAAGTCACACAACACATCTAATTGTGTGGTGTTCCACAACCAGATACAATAAGCTATCAAAGATGGGCATTTAAAGTTCGCCAAGGAAGCACAGCCGATGGCCTCATTTGCGGCTCCAATCGTAATGGTGAGCTTGAAGAAGGATAAGGAGGCCGATAAGCGAGATGAAGGTACACCACCTATAGAAGACTTACGGGTCTCACTCCAGGAAAAGAGAGCCAAAGGCACCCTCAGGAAAGAGCAACCAGAGGCACTTGAAAAGAACAGTACCTCCAGAAGCTCGAAGAGGCTGCAAGAGGCCCCTGAAGGCTTGAATGAGACACCCGAGGGGCAGAAGAGCCTTTCAAAATCACCGGGACACCCAACTGGAGGTAGATAGAGATCTTACCCTCATATTAAGGTTGACCTCTAATAAGGCATAAGACAAAGTATTTTTGGTCGGCTAGGAGAGAGGAGACCCTCGTTTGAACTCGGGGGAGAAAGGAGACCCTCGTCGGAACTCGGGGGGCAACAGGCTATTGAAGGTCTAAAGAAGATACCCGGAGGGCAGAATAAGCACCCAAATCCCCGTCGACACCCTATAGAAGATAGGTGGAGGTATCGCTTCCACGTCAAGACCAATCTCCAAGATGACCCATACAAGAGGTAAAGTGTCTTCAATCGACTAGGAGAAAAGATGCCCTTGTCAGATTCTTTCTTACCAAAAATCCTCACTAAGACTCAAAAGAGATGATTGGAGAGGAAGGTCCAAGCACAGAGACAAATCACTGAGGATCTTAAAAGGCTGCTAGAGGACCACAAGGCTCGACTCCGAGAGCAAGAGACCCTCTTGAGCCTACCCGTGGTACGACATAGCACGGCTATTAAGCAAGGTTGGCCAACTCAAGGTGATGTCTTAGACCTTGATCACGACAAGGTGACACCAGACTAGCGGCTAGACAAGAAGAGACTACCTACAAGAGAGGATCATCCCAAGGGGCTAGATGAGAGAAGGCCTCCTGCAAGAGATGACCATCACAAAGGGTCTGACGAGAGAGACCCCCTTAAGAAAGAAGATCCACACGAAGACCCGAAGAGCTCAAATATAAAGAAGTAGGTACCCAAGAACAAGGCCATAGGCTCTTCTGAAGGAAACCCAACTCAAGATCAAACCCATGAGAGAGAGGAAGTAACAAGTTATACACTTCAGATAGGGGACTCCGAAAAGCTAAAGCTACACACCTTCTCCGAGATAGTTGAGGAAGACAAAATAAGTCTATCCAACTTGGAAGACAAAGAAGAGTTATATGATGTTCCTCTCACGAAAGAGGAGTATATGAGGTTGCAAGTGTGGGCATGCATGGGAGAAGACAAGGAAGATAAGAGGCTGGCACTCGAAGATATCATGAGTGAGGCTGATCTAAGTGAAGAAGATCAAGACTTGGAGATCAACATAGTCTTTACCTTACCGGCCAAATTTGGGCCGAAAAAAGGAAAACCTAGTTACCTCGAAAGGGACGTGATCGAGGAACACTTTGTGGAGCTAGAGATTGGAGACAAGGCTTTGGCAGTCCCACCGGTGGAAGAGTTCAATGACTCGGTGACATTAGCTAGGCCGACCAAGAAGATATATGAACATCTTAAGCCGTTATACATCTCAACTCACATCTTTGGTAAGCCTATCAACAGAATCCTTGTCGACAACGGGGCAATTGTGAACATCATCCCCTATGCTTTATTGAAGAAGTTGGGGAAGCAAAATGAGAAGCTACGCCCAACGGATATGACGATGACCGACTTTGCAGGCAAGGCAACTCGACCGTTGGGAGTATTTATCGCCGAAGTCACAGTCGGATCTGTGACCCATGAGGTACCCTTCTATGTGATCGAGGCCAAGACATCCTACAATGGCCTTCTTGGAAGGGATAGGATCCACTCAAGCCAGGTCATCCCATCTTCTCTGCACCAGTTTCTCATCCAATGGATACCAAATGGAAAGGTGGAGATAGTAGCTACAGATGAGAATCCATTTCAGGTAGCTACCAACTGTGTTAAGGCAGCCTTCTATGACGGGTCTATCATGCCAACTACCTTTGTACAGTGCAATAAGGGAGAACAAGTTATTGGCTATGCGAGCTCAGTCAAACGAGGGATCTCCTTACCTGATCCACTCTCAGAGGTCATACCCAAAAGGCAAGCCCTTAGGCTTACCTTTCGAGATTAAAGAAAGATAAGAAGAACAAATGACGAAGGTTGTTTTTCGTGCCAACAAACAAATACCTATTGCAATGATAGTGAAGTAGAGTGTCCAACCACGAAGAACTAGTTTAGACTACCTTTTTGGTTAGCTAGCTAGTCTAGGACGAAATTAATAAGAAAGATCTACCTAAATCTAAACCTACAAACGATTGATCACTTCTGTGAGGGAGATTCTACATTCTGGGTCTGATTGGCGTACGCCAGGTGAGGCTGGCGTACGCCAGATCTTTGTTTTGTCTAGGTTGGCGTATGCCAGGTGTGGTTGGCGTACGCCAGGTGTGGTTGGCATACGCCAGGTGTGGTTGGCATACGCTAGGCATTTCATTTTGTCTTGGTTGGCGTACGCTAATAGGACTTGGCGTACGCCAGGTGTCGGGTAGAAGCAAAACTGTCTACTGGTTTAACTAACTAAACTAAGATTTAACAACTTAAAACACAAAAGTGAGTAAGGTGCACTTAAAACGAATGTAACTAACACGTTCAGGGAGCTTATTAAGTATGTGACATGGTCCGAGTGTTTCAAAGGCGACCAATCTACACTCTCGCGCTAGATTAGTCTAAATTAATCTTCAACTATGCTTAGAATGGCAAGATGTTCTCTCGACCCCAAAAGCCAATTTAACTTAGCTAAGGACCAACTATCCATATCACTTAGTGGACAACAAGTTGCTAAGGAGGATTTCTCTTCACACAAAGCAACAAATCATCTGATTAACCTTTCTACTAATCCTATCTCCTTTCAGTCTCAAAGATTAACTAAGTTCATAGTCAAGGTTACTCACAAAGATTTTATCACAGCCAATTAGTCTAAACCAATGCATGGTTGCTATGACTTTGTCAAAACCAAAGTTGGTTGTGTCAAAATCGAACTTACTTGGCCACTAGACTCTTGTCGAAACCAAAGCATGGTTCCTAAGACTAATGATGATCATAACCTAAGTGAAACCATGATTAAGCCTTAAGTTCATTAATCAAAACATGTTCCTTATCATTTTTACTCCCTTAAACCGTGGTTACATGTTTGGTTTCAAGGCACCAAACTCACAAACAAACTAGTTACACATGCTTATAATCAACAACATAGTTATATACAATATGAACATAAGCTTAAATACAAAGGAAAGAGTTAAGGAGAAGGAAGCTTAATGATGTTCTTGAAGCTTTTCTTCCTCCTCCATCATGTTCTTCCCTCTTGGTAGAGACTATCTTCCAATTTCATGGCCTTTCCCCTCTACCCTCTCTGCCTTAGTCTCCTTTGCTTACTACACACTTATTACATTACCAAAGTCAAAAGTCAAAAGCAAAGGTAAGTTTAATGTTTAAAACTCCAAATATCCTAGCAACTACCCTCAAATGTTCCCCATACATGTCTCTTATCATCTTCTAATGCCAAAACTCAAATGTCATGGCCCCCTCCAATGTTTGCCATTGAAATGAGCAAGTGGGTTGGCCTAAATCAGTCTATGTCAGGGGTTGGCGTACGTCAATTGCACGTGCGCCAAAAACTATTTGCATGCGCCATTATTGTGTTTTGGACCTCCTAGACTCAGAATTTGAAGATGCCTATTAGAGACAAAGTTGTAGCCCCAGATGTCTTCTTTTTAACGCCACCAACCGCATCGCATTTGGACGTCGTATGCAAAAGTTATCATCTTTTGAGTAGGAAGAGGTCTGTCTTGGGGCGCCAATCGCACCTATGGCGCACGCCAACTGTGCCAGATTTGCACTTCATGCCTTCGTGGCTTCCCTCTTGTCCATGCATCTGCGCGTCTAGCTCGATCGTCCTCCATTTCACCTCAAATATGCTCCTAAACACAAGAAAATACAATGAGAAACAAAATACACAACTAAAAACATGAAATAAACAAAACAACGGCAAAGATAACTAAAACTCAAATAAAACAACCTACAATACTAGAAACAAACTAGAAAATGGACAAAAGTAATGAGTGTTTTAAGCACTCATCACACTCCCACACTTGAATCATTGCTTGTCCCCAAGCAAAACTCAAATGCAGACAACAACAAAATAAAAATCACAAAAAGCACACACAAACACAAAATGAGGTAAAGACTTGGCAAGACTCGATCACAACTTAACTTCCCTCAAAAACATCAACTTATATTAAAATCTCATCATAAACCTAGTTAGTTCATCAATTCCAAAACACAAAACACTACGAACTAGTAGTAACCTCGACACTCTATTGTTTAAACAAGTGTTAACTCTACGTAAAAGACACTAGAAGGTTAAACTCTCAAGGATAGTAAAGTGTATCACTCATATAATGTGTATGTTTAACTTCCTATCACTCGCTTACAGGTCAATATCTCAAAGTATCCTACGTCCTACTCAGCGCTATCTAAAAATTGCAATGGTCGCTAATGATCGGGAGTCTTTTCATCAGGTTGTAATAGGGCATAAGGTAAAGGTGAGGTAAAATATATGGATGGTAGCTAAACCACCCAATCCAAGGACATGTCACAAATGCAACTAATCACTCATCTAGTCTAAACAACCTCACAAAAGATAAATTAAACACACTCACCAAGTATCCCAATGAACTAAGACCTATAAGCACAAGTTTTGCCCAAAAACATGCCTTATTTGAATTCACATTCTTTTTCACTTCATTTTCTTTCTTTTTCTTTTTGTTTTTTTTCATTCCTTCCTTCTTTTTCATATAATGTAACAATATTCAGAAACTATACATTCTTGGCACGATTTAGGCAAAGACTTTGCTTCTTACTCGGCCATAGTAAAACATCCCACAAATATCACGGAAATAAACCAAGCTACCAACTAAACCCAATACACATGCAAACCTCACGTCCTCGAATCGGATGATCAAAGGTAAAGAAGATGGATAATGTAGGTTTTGAATCGGCTTCCTAATCTAAGATCAAGAAAAGGCTCAGCTCAAATGGTGAAAACAACGAGTAATTTAGGGATTTTGTCTCTAAAGCTCTAAGCTCGAATATCGAAGAATGCCCTCGTCATTTCACTAACTTCCACACAACCTAGACTACAATAAGTACTAGTAGGATGCCTTGATTAACTAACACTAGTATGCACCTCATGAAAAATAAAGACTGGTGTCTCTTCTGTTGGTTCAAGCCCTCACAAGGTTCACTCGTAAACCCTCTAGTCTAGTCTACATAATGAAACCACCAATTTAAACAACCGAGTGTGAGGTTCCTACTAATTCCTAGGCGTTGTGCTCGAATTAAATTCTTAACTAAGAGTTTGATAAAATTCTAACACAAGTTGAAAATTTTTGAGGAGGGTCAAATTTTGAAAAATTCATGCCAAGTCTAAACCTACATATCATAGACACTCATATATAAGGAAGATTCCTGAAGGGAACCCTCCCCCACACTTGAATAACACATTGTCCTTAATGTGGTTAGGATACTAATAAACACCTAATTACAAAAAAAAACAAATTGAGACAGTTTTATCTCGATGATCTAGTACGTTAAGAAGCAGCAAGGAGATCGAACCCTATAGAGCTCAAATCGGAACACTTCCGTACTGGATCACCAAAGATACGAATAAACAGATCTCGAAAATACAAAATAAAGATAACCAAGCAAATGCAAAAGTAAATAGATAAATACAATATCATACAAAGTCACAGCTATAAATGAAAGAACAAAATTCAGTAAGATAACACATATAACTAAATAGAATATATCAAAAGAAAAATAAAAATACAAGAAAAAGAAACTCCCTTCTAGTCTTCCTGTAATAGTCACCGTAAGATCGTTCATCACCTGCCATTGGAGAAGTCGTGCCAGCCGTAATGTCTGTCAGAAGTTGGGGAGGCTCAAGCCCGTGATTTTTGTGGGTGAAAATTTTGAATGTGGGTGAGTTATGGCAAAAAGCGGCGGACTTCCGAATTTATAGATTCGGAATCTGCCCTACTTGGCGTGCGCCAGGTCTTCAGTGGCGTGCACCAGGTCTTCGGCATTGGCAAAATTAGTGTACGCTAACTTTTATAATAACACACACTGAACAATAATGATACAAACATTAAAAATAAAAATAACATAAATATTATACAAACTATGTTAATTTTTTTTGGCTTTTATTTACACTGCGTTCCTGGAAAGCTTGAAAACCAAACGCCCCATTCTGATGGGTCACGAGTGCAATTTTGACTTTCACAGATCACACAACTCACGAATGGCATACCATGATGAACTACCTCTCCTAGCGGCCTTTTTAGCGTTAAGCTTAATGGGGTCACGACGTAGTAACACAGTACGCACATTTTGTGAGTTAGTGCAATTCTTGCTGCAGTCACCCTTGTTTTCGAATATCTCTCTCTATACAAATTGTTGAGCACAACAATCATATAGGAGTAACTTCTTATCCCCCATCAATCGTGAAAATGTAGACATGTGCCAATCAACTAAAGAGTCAATAGCACTAATGTTTATCGTGAGATTGAGAGGTGTTTTGTCCTCACCCAAAACTAACCAGTCCCAACCAAGAGTGGGTGGTTGTAAACCATTATAGCAGGGTGTTTTTCCACTTAACAAATCCAAAATTAAAGGTTTAGCAAACCTTCTTGGATCTTGATGTCGAGGGTGAATATTGTGGCGGATTAAACTAGACTCTTCTGTAAACATGGCTTCTTCTTTTTGCTCTAAATCTTCAATATTCGCCAAATCCTTGGTTGAGCTACAGTGATGCAAAAAGTAATTAGCACTAGTCATAGGTTCGTCAACCTCCATTTTTGTGCTCTTTAAAAACTCTATCTCTTCTTTTTCTTCCTCCTTATCCTCATTCTTTTCACCCTCTAGTGGAACTGCATTGGTATAAATAAGTGATCTCATTAGGGTCTCTTGGTACCAGTCCTCTGTTTCAAAATCCCAAAGACGACCCTTATTTTCAACACTATATAGATTTTCTATGAATGATATTGGATTGATGTATGATGGTGGAGGAACATACGATTGTTCCTCCACTCTCAAGTCCTTTTGCTCATTGTCATCCTCTACTTGCACTTCATCAGTTTCCCATAAATAATGGATGAGCTTGGATGGTTTAAAGAAAATGGCATCTTTCATTGGTGCACTAGTGCAAATATCATCTGAGTGAGCTTGCACTCTCTCAAAAGTTTGACTTGGTGCACACAACTTCTCCAACATCTTATCCATTCTTGCTTCCATTGAGTCCAATCTATCTTCAAGGGAATAAGACCTTAGAGGTTGTACTACTCCGTCGCAACTTGAGGAATAAGGATTTCCACTCCATGTTGGATCACTAATGGTGTCATGTTGCCCCTCGCTGTTGAGCACAAAATTTTCATGATCTAAGGAGGCTCTATGGGGTGTGTCGAACCAATATTCTTCACATTGATTTTTGTTATGTCCTAACCACCCGCACCACTCGCAAGTCCAAACTTGAGTTTGGTTGAGATTGAGTTCTCTTCGATTTGCTTCCACCAAGTTATGTATATCCTCAACTTCATCGTCATGAAACAAACTTTGAATTTCATTGTACCAATGGTACCCAAAGGAATTCATCTCTACAACCTCAACAAAAACTAAAACTAACAAAAAAACAAAAATGTGCTAATCCCAATTTGCTAACCTACTCAAATGTCCTTTGCCTAGTTCCCCAGCAACGGCGCCAATTGACGAGGGTTGTTTTTCGTGCCAACAAACAAACACCCATTGCAATAATAGTGAAGTAAAGTGTCGAACCACGAGGAACTAGTTTAGACTACCTTTTTGGTTAGCTAGCTAGTCTAGGACAAAATTAATAAGAAAGATCTACCTAAATCTAAACCTACAAACGATTGATCACTTCTGTGAGGGAGATTCTACGTTCTGGGTCTGATTGGCGTACGCCAGGTGAGGCTGGCGTACGCCAAATCTCTGTTTTGTCTAGGTTGGCGTACGCCAGGTATCTTGTTTTGTCTTGGTTGGTGTACGCCAATAAGACTTGGCATATGCCACGTGTCGGGTAGAAGCAAAACTGTCTACTGGTTTAACTATCTAAACTAATATTTAACAACATAAAACACAAAAGTGAGTAAAGTGCACTTAAAACGAATGTAACCAACACGTTCAGGGAGTTTATTAAGTATGTGACATGGTTCGAGTGTTTCAAAGGCGACCAATCTTGCGTTTTGGACCTCTTAGACTCAGAATTTGAAGATGCCTATTAGAGACAAAGTTGTAGCCCCGGATGTCTTCTTTCCAACGCCACCAACCTCATTGCATTTGGACGTTGTATGCAAAAGTTATCATCTTTTGAGTAGGAAGAGGTCTGTCTTGGCGCGCCAATCGCACCTATGGCGCGCGCCAACTGTGCCAGATTTACACTTCTTGCCTTCGTGGCTTCCCTCTTTTCCATGCATCTGTGCGTCTAGCTCGATCGTCCTCCATTTCACCTCAAATATGCTCCTAAACACAAGAAAATACAACGAGAAACAAAATACATAACTAAAAACATGAAATAAACAAAACAACGGCAAAGATAACTAAAACTCAAATAAAACAACCTACAATACTAGAAACAAACTAGAAAATGGATAAAAGTAATGAGTGTTTTAAGCACTCATCAACAAACAAGGCAGTCGGAGGTCTACACCATGTCACAGTATGAAGCAGCCGAATTTGTCTTTGAAAATGACGGCCAAGACCCCAAGGAGGCACTAAAGATGAACAACCTTCATCTATCCCCAAGCAAATTGGATGATGCTAAGGCCGAAGTGAGAGACCCCTTGAAGGAGATACTACTGATATGAATCTTATGGGTTAGAAGTTTTAATCTGAAATCCAATAAGTTTATGCAAGAGCAAAGACGTCCAAGAAGCCCAAGGGAAGCCCATACACGTTCTTTATGCTATTTAGGAAGTTATTTGCTCTCAGATTTCATTTTGGAGAGTTTGAAGCTATTTTGGAAGCTTATCAAGCACATATTATTCTGGAAATATGCATGGATGTGTATCAACCTATTTGGGACGTCTATCAACCTATTTTGGATGCATACCACCTATTTGGAATGCCTTGAAGAGCACACAATCTCCAGGATGCATGCACAAATGAATTTCAGCTTATCTTGGACATGCATCCCTAAATTTTAGGAATTGCATCTACTATGTTTTAGGACGTGATATTTACTAGATATTATGTTAGTTACCTATATTTAGATTGTTTTCCTACTTAGTTGAATATTTCGGCCAGAATCCTTTTAAATTAGGAAGGAGAGTTTTGGCCAGCCTTGAACTTCTTATTTTGAGTTAGTTTTTGTTTAAGAATACTTTTGCACTTTGAGGCCTATATATAGGTCATTCTATGCAATAAAACGTGACACACAACTTTGAGAGAAAATTTGTGGTTTGCCCCTCGTGGTTCTTTAGAACTGTTCGAACATAATAGAGAGATTCCGTTTGTTCATCTATTGACTTATCAAGCGGATTTCCATCCCCGCTTGTGGCTTCTTCACTTCCTATCAAGGTTCGCATTTTTCACTATTTCTATGGGTCAAAGTTAATCAACACCAAGGTTCAGTGCAAAGGAGCAAGGCGTGGGTTGCGATCAATTCCATCCTAAAATAGCATGATTATTGCGGATCTTCTGCAAGTTCTCAAAGTTGTCCATTACTTAAGTTGCGGTCGTCTATACCAAGGTTCTTGTAAGGATAGATTCATGGATTACGGTCTGTTCCACCTCAAGTAGCACGGTCCGTTGTGATTCTCGTGCCGAGATTCACATCATTTGGTATAAGAGCTATGGCTTGTTACTATTTATCCTTTTAATTTATGTTCTTATCATTTTAGTTTATTACTTTTGTATTTTGAGTGAAAAAAATGAAAATAAAAAAAGAGAAGGTTTGCATCGTTAGGAGGCACAAGTAGAGTGTGTGCTCAAGCAGGATTTGAGGACAAATGCCTTTCAAGAGGAGGGGAATGATATGAATCTGATGGGCTAGAAGTTTTGATCTGAAGTCCAATGAGTTTATGCAAGAGAAAAGACGTCCAAGAAGCCCAAGGGAAGCCCATGCACGTTCTTTATGCTATTTAGGAAGTTATTTGCTCTCAGATTTTATTTTGGAGAGTTTGAAGCTATTTTGGAAGCTTATCAAGCACATATTATTCTGGAAATATGCATGGACGTGTATCAACCTATTTGGGACGTCTATCAACCTATTTTGGATGCATTTCACCTATTTGAGATGCCTTGAAGAGCACACAATCTCCTGGATGCATGTGCAAATAAATTTCAGCTTATCTTGGACATGCATCCCTAAATTTTAGGAATTGCATCTACTATGTTTTAGGACGTGATATTTACTAGATATTATGTTAGTTATCTATGCTTAGATTGTTTTCCTACTTAGTTGAATATTTCGGCCAGAATCCTTTTAAATTAGGAAGGAGAGTTTTGGCCAGCCTTGAACTCCTTATTTTGAGTTTGTTTTTGTTTAGGAATACTTTTGTACTTTGAGGCCTATATATAGGTCATTCTATGCAATAAAACATGACACACAACTTTGAGAGAAAATTCATGGCTTTGCCCCTCGTGGTTCTTCGGAACTGTTTGAACATAATGGAGAGATTCTGTTTGTTCATCTATTGACTTATCAAGCGGATTTCCATCCCCGCTTGTGGCATCTTCACTTCCTATCAAGGTTCGCGTTTTTCACTATTGCTACGGGTCGAGGTTAATCAACACCAAGGTTTAGTGCAAAGGAGAAAGGCGTGGGTTGCGATCAATTCCATCCTAAAATAGTATGATTGTTGCAGATCTTCTACAAGTTCTCAAAGTTGTCTATTACTTGAGTTGCAGTCGCCTATACAAAGGTTCTTGTAAGGATAGATTTGTGGGTTGTAGTCTGTTCTACCCGAAGTAGCATGGTCCGTTGTGATTCTCGTGCCGAGATCACATCAACTACTCCACTCAGAAAGGGGAAGCCGACCTATATTCATCAGCGAACAGCTCCCTAAAGACTTTGAAGAAGACCTGCTAGAGCTATTGAACGAGTACCAAGATTGCTTTGCTTGGGACTATGATGAAATGCCAGGTCTAGTTAGACAACTCATCGAGCATCGATTTCCAATAAGGTCGGGTTTTCGGCCCTAGTAACAGCCAATGCGCAGGATGATGCTAGAGATAGTAGAGAAGGTCAAGATATAGATTGATAGACTACTCAGTGCCGGCTAGAAAAGCCGATTGTGTTGAGTGGCTATCTAACATTGTACCTGTAATTAAGAAAAATGGCAAGATTCGAGTGTGTATTGATTTTCGAAACTTAAACGATGCCACCCCAAAAGATGAGTACCAAATGCCTATAGCTGATATGTTGGTTGATGCAGCTGCTGGACATGAAGTTTTAAGCTTCATGGACGGCCACTCGGGATACAACTAAATCTATCTAGCAAAAAAAGACGTGCATAAAATGGCTTTTCGTTGTCCAGGGTCCATAAGGATCTTTGAATGGGTCGTTATGCCCTTTGGACTTAAGAATGCCGACGCAACATACCAAAAGAGGATACATCTGATCTTTCCCGACTTCATTGGCCAATTTATGGAGGTGTACATATACGATGTTGTGGTTAAATCACATGACCATACAGAACACCTTCATCATTTGAGGAAGTCATTTGAAAAGATGCGCAAGCACCAGCTCAAGATGAACCCTTTGAAGTGTGCCTTTGGTGTCTCAGTAGGTAACTTTTTAGGCTTCCTTGTCCATAAGAGGGGAATTGAGATAGACAAAAATAAAGTGAGAGCTATCCAACAAGCTCAACCCCCTCGGAACAAGAAAGAACTACAGTGCTTCCTAGGCTAAATTAACTTCTTACGCCAGTTCATATCCAACACGGCGGGTCGTACCTGGTCGTTCACCAACTTACTCAAGCTGAAAGGGATGAGTTTATATGGGAAGAAAAACACCAGCAAGCCTTTGATGACCTAAGGGATTACCTGTCATCTCCTCCCATAGTCTCTCCCCTGACACTAGGACGACCATTACTTCTATATCTATCAGCTGCACATGACTCAATAGGGTGCTTACTTGCCCAAGAGAATGAGGAAGGAAAAGAGCAAGCAGTCTACTACCTGAGTCGATCCCTGCTAGGATCAGAAATAAGATATTCTCCTATGGAGAAGCTGTGCTTGTCCCTCTTCTTCCCTTGCAGGAAGCTGAGATACTACCTCCTTCCTATGGAGGTAAGGGTAATTGCGCAGACCGATGTCATCAATTACCTACTCACTAGACCCATCATGAGAGGAAGAGTCGATAAATGGGCACTTGCACTAGTTGAATTCAAAGGCTTTGAAAGGCTTTGAAGATACCATCATTGAATTTGTAAACCGAACAAAGAACCTTGGAGCCAACAAGCTCGCACAGGCCAGATCCAGCTTTCGTACATTCACAAGGTTTGATACAGTACCGGTTAAGATTAGAGTGACCACAGTATTAGCCGACTTAGCCATGATGACAGAGGTCGGTCTCCTTGACCTTGATAGAGACTGGAGGCAAGAGTATGTCGATTACTTCAAAGATCCAAGCTTATGCTCTAACAAATCCTTAAAGGTAAAGGCCCTTTGCTTTGAGTTCATGAATAATACACTCTATCAAAGGACCGTAGATGGACTACTTTTGACCTATCCAAGCCCCCAAGAGGCTATGCTAGCCATGACGGAGGTTCACAAAGGCATTTGTGGAGCACATCAATCAGGCATCAAGATGAGATAGTTGATGCACCGTTATGGCTACTTTTGGCCAGGGATGGCTGAAGACTGTATAAGGTACGCTAAAGAGTGTTAGGAGTATCAAAGGCATGGACCAGTGCAACACACCCTAGCCAACCTACTACACCCTGTAGTGAAGCCTTGGCCGTTTAGGGGATGGGTAGTAGATGTGATTGGAAAAATCCATCCTACCTCAACCAAGGTTCACTCCTTTATCATTGTGGCAACAGACTACTTCACAAAATGGGTAGAGGCCATCTCTATGAAAGTAGTGAATCAAGAAACGGTTATCCAATTCTTCAAAGAACATATCATTCATAGGTTCGGGATACCTGTGACCATCACGACCGACCAAGCTACCATGTTCACAGGAGAAGACGTTCTAAGCTTTGCAAAAGACATGGGCTTCAAGATTACTCATTCGACCCCTTACTATGCACAAGGAAATGGTTAGGCCGAAGAAACTAACAAGATGCTAAAGGCTTGCATAGAGAAGTCTATGAGGGAGAAACCCCAAACCTGGCACCTAGCACTATCAGAGGCTCTATGGGCATTTCGTACAACAAAGAAAGGGGCAATAGGCACCACACCTTTTGCCCTTACCTATGGACACGATGCTATGATACCCTTAGAGCTAACGGTACAATCATTAAGGAGAGCCGAACAAATGCATATGTCTACATTAGACTATGACTCAGCGATGTTGGCTACACTCAAAGACCTTCCTGAAGTAAGGCTTAAGGCACCAGATGCCACCCTATAACAGAAGAAGGTAGTAGAAAAAGTCTACAATAAGAGGGTCCAAGAGAAGCACTTTGAGAGAGGCAACTTGGTATGGCGAGGTACATGACGTACTCTGGAATGGGTCTTATCGACTTGCTGACATCAATGGCGAAGTACATGAATGCCCTATCAACAGGCTATACTTAAAGACATATCGACCTAGCATGTGGGAAGGAGTAGATGACAGTCTATTCGAAGACTATGCTCGAGAGCACCAACGAGAGATGTAATGGCACCTACTCTAGCCCAACTTAGGCTACCCTAGTGATATTGATAGTTGTTTTGTAATGTCGTTACCGGCTTTAGAAACTTGTTTACCTTGAAATAAAGATAACTTTTAATGGCCTTTTAGGGCCGACCAAAGCTTTGAGTCATATCCAAAATAATCCATCCATACATGGAATCTAAAATAGTCTGAATCTCAAATCTAAAAGTCTAATCGACTACTAAGAAGGGGAAACACGCTCAAACACCAAACTCATCGCGGAAGCAGGCAATGGCCTCTCTGACAAGAGTAAAAGCCTCTTCTAAGGCCTCTTTCTTAGGAGCATGGGAGTCTTTAAACTCTTTTAGCTTAGCTTCAGAGAGGCGGACATTGGTGACATATTCAGTATAGAATTCAGCCTTAAACGTTACCAAAGCCTGACCAAGGGTAGTCCTCCTCTCTTTCTCTTCAGCCAACTTCAAGTGCTCTTCGAGTATCCTAGCTTCAACATCAGCAAGCTCTGCTCAAAGTTGCTCCCTCTCAACCTCGAAGACCCGAATCCCTTTTTTCCGCAAAGCCACTCCAGTCTTGATAGAGGCGAGCTGATCAAATCGGAGTCTCATGCTCTTCTCTATCTCAACTAAGGCCCCCTTGTTAGCTTCAATTGCTTAGAGAAAGGAAGATGAACACACATAGGCAAAAATAAGAGGCCCTTCAATAATTACCTGTCAAGGAGGCTAGTGAAATCTCAGCTGAGAGAGGAAACCAAATCTTGAACCCTGGCCAAAGGGAGGCTGGAGATGTCTGACCTCAAAAAGGCCACAGCCTCACACAAGGCTAGAGGTAACTCACCGCTAAGAGTAAAATCCTTCGCCTCAAGGATATCAGCCAAGAATCGGGTCAGAATCTCAATATGTCCTCGGAGGGTGACATCCTCCTTGGCAGTAGGCTGAGAGGCAAGGGAGTGGTAGCTGATACCAGTCCTTCATCCATATCCATAACCAAAAAGTCCTCAAAAGAGGCCTAGGAGCAGGAGCAGTCAAGTGGTATCACAACTCAAACAAAAGAAAAAGGAGTTATCAGGCTTACCATGTTAGACTCATCGTTTGATAGGTCCAAGATGGTGGCATTATAAACCGCAGACGAACTAGGTGCCACCAAAGCCGGAGGAGTCGGCTTCACAATATCAAAAACCTCCTGAGGACAAGACTTCCCTGATGCACCTCCCACTGGATCGCACACAGGCTCTCTAGGTAAAGGCAAGGATGCCTGACTGATCACAGGCTCAGCAAGTGGGAGAGCAGACTCACCCTAATCACAGAGGATCACAGGCTTAGCAAGTGGGAGAGCAAACCACCATTGTCAGAGATTGATGATCAAAGGCATTCGTGTGAAAGAACTCATAAGAATTCAAGTGACTAAACGAACCTCATTCAGGAAGGAGGGGAAGCGAACTGCCTCCTTACGGATAACCCTTTGAACCTCATAAGTCGGGTTGCCGGTCATCTCTGCTCCAAGCATGAAAAAAGATCCTAAATAACAGGCTTAAAGTTATTCAAATAACAAACAAAGGAAGTTTATACCTTCCGGGGGCACTCCGATGCCTGGAGAAGGAGGTAAATCAACTTCCTACACATCCTCTTCAACAGGGTCAGCCAAAGGCTGAGAGGACTTCACCCGTCCTGACCTATTTCTCTTACGAGGCTTGATGACAGGCTTAATGGTAGGCAATGTAACCTCAGGATCGCTGGCATCTTTGGGCTCCTTGGCCCCAGCCAAAGGAAGACGAAACAACTTGCCTAACTCAGTGGCACTACGGGTCCAATAGGACAACTTTATCCACCAAGAGAGATAATGATTAGTGATTCCTCCCTGGGACGAAAAACTGTCGAATGATGCTGCCAGACAAGAGGAGAGACTTTGCCGTTAGGTTATCTTTCACCGAGCTCCAATGACAGAACTCACTTTTCCTTGTCCCCACGAACTTATGAAAGAGGTAAGTAGAGGGAAGGGGACATCTTGCAACAACCCGAACTGCTAAGCTACAAAGTGAGGATGATATGGCTCCACGACCACCTTTCCCTTAGTACACCCACCGACAAGGTCACGAGTGGTCAGGATGCTTCTCCAACCGGCAACAGTGGTCACCATATCCTTAAAAGAGAGAAAAGATGGACGAAACTCCTTCTTCTCTAACCGGCAGTAGTGATCCTGAAGACACCGTGGAGGATGAATGGTCTCCCAGCCTAGAAGTGCCTCTAGCCAGAGTAGAATAATAATCCTCATCAAAGATAGAAAAGTAAACTCTCAAGCTTTTCTTCGGGACCACAACCTCAGCCCCGCTGAAGTACGAAGCACTATACAAAGGGCGAGGATCAGGTAAATCAGCTGGGCAAACCAAGGAAAGAAGGTAGGCAATGGCCCAGAGAGCGGCTATCCATAAAGGGCCGGAAGCATTGAAGACACCATCTTCTCACCAAGAAAGGACATACTGAGTCAGCTGGTGATATAGCTGACAGAGGACAAACTCCCCCATGGCCAATTCTACACCATGAACTATGGAGTAGGCTAGGTTCTCCCAGTTCGAAGACACCTTCTGTCCGTTAGGTCACATGATCCAGCGGGAGAGCCATAGTTGAAGAAAGCCCATATGTTCATTAGGGCAAGGAGGTGCATCAGCTACCTGCTTATAAGTGTTCAGGTACTCATGGTAAGTCTTTGCTGTATTAGTTAGGAACATAGCAGCAAAAAGCTCCTTGAACTCTTTATCAAACTTGTCCAGACTATCTTGAGTCATCACACGTCCATAAGGTCGTAGACCGAAAAGAGCTGCCATATCATAGAGGGTTACCGTCCTCATACCTGCAAGATATAGCGGGAATAACATTTATTAATAAGAAGTGCAGTGAGACAACAAAAAAGGGGGAAATACTCCAAGTCACGCACTTACCATAATGGAAAAGAAAGGTATTGCTACTTGGACACCAATATTGCAAGAGGGCTGCAAGCAAGGGGAAGCATGGCTTGAAGTCATGAGTGGAGAACTCTATGAAGGAGGCCATACCAGCATCAGTCCAAGTCGTCCTATGCAGCTTAACAAGCCGGCCATACCAATGGCTATAAGACTTGGAGTGGGTAGGCCATTGATACCTATCCTCCATCCAGTCACCCAAGTCTATCCTTCCACCCTGGAATAAGAGAGCGTCCTTAGGGTGGATAGCAAGAAGCCTTTCATCAGATAGGTGCTTGAAGTTGCACACTATAGGACTGAGGCTAAAGCTCTCTGGTCTAGAAGATGCTCCTAATAGACTAGCGACACCATCACCACCTAAACACGAAACACCAGGATCATCTCCTAGATTATCATCATTTAGGAGAGAGGTGTCAATATCATCACCATATTCCTTCTCTACTGCATGTATCCTAGCCACAAGATTCTCCATTGTTGCCTAGAGTACCTACAAAAGAGCCAAACTAGCTTAAAGAAGTTAACCAAATTCGGACTATAACAAGGCCAGTTGAAGATGTTGTGAGCACGCCTCAAGCAATATAGAAAGACTCAAGCAAAGACAACAACACCCATGCAAGTTGACTCAAGCATAAGCAATAAAATCCATCAATCACTTAAGACAAGTCGGCCGATACAAGCTAGCAATGCGAACTTTACCTTAGCAAAGGTAATAAGGCTGAGCTTCCTAGGAAAGTGGGGAAGTTTGCACATGCCTTACTTGGCCGAAATACTTGCGTGGGTGGAGGTATGCAAAGACTCAGCTTAGATGGCTCATAACACTCAGACAAAGTTTAAAAGAGTGTAGACAAGCTCAAGCTACAAGAGGAGTTCGGGAACACATCTTATCAAACATGATTATCAAAGCAAGTAAGCACATGTACTTGATCAAATGGTTGAACCAAGAGAATGGCGCGATCCTAACCTAACTAAGAAGAAGAGTAGGCCGAACCTCTTGCAAAAGGAAGAAAAAATCAGCTTGTAAAAGGAGAAAAATTCAGCTTGTAAACTCGCCGGAAAGACCATGAAAACTCATACTTGGAGAAAGATTTGGAAGGACTTCTACTCAAGTAGCTACTTCACTTATAACACACAAGGGAGGCCTAATAGTTCTATGTGAATTCAAGCTACAAAGAAGGTTGGAAAGTCACTCAAGCATTTTGTCGAACACATGGTGTGCAAAGTTTGGAATATGTTTCACCAAGCATTCATATACAAGCAAGTCACAAGGGCACCAAGATCAATTATTATGGCCAAATCCTAGAATATATGAAGAGCTCCATCCAAAAAGAACAAAAAAAAAGAGATTGCCGGAATTTCATCGAAGACGGCCGAAAGTGCTCACTAGCGGTGGCCGACGGCCGAAGCACAACAGAACTTGCTGGTGGTCGCTGGAGGTCAGGGCATGGCTCGCCGATGTCAGGAAAGCCTGCGATGGTTGTCCAGCAAGGAGGAAAGGAAGAGATGGAGGAGCTTGGTTTTTTGGCTTGGAGAAATAGGGAGGAAAGAGAGAGAATGAGTGGATTTTCTTACTTTATGAAGTCAAAAGGATATGGAGAGTCCTTTACTTATTAAGGTACACATGGTGACACTTCTTAGTTTGAAATTCAAATTGTCACCATGTGGGGGGACATTATTAGAAGAGAAAAATATTTGCCTTAGAATGGGACCACAAGGAGTACTTTTCCTTGGTATTGTGACTTATGGAAGTACTTTTCCTTAGAGTGGTGACTTATGAAAGTGCTTTTCCTTGGTGTGGTGACTTATGGGAGTGCTTTTCCTTGGTGTGGTGACTTATGGGAGTGCTTTTCCTTGGTGTGGTGACCTATGGAAGAGCTTTTCCCTCCTTGAGTGACTAGAGTAGAAACTTTGCCTCCTTGTAGTGGGAGTCTTATTGGTGTGACTAAAGGAACGCAAAAAAGACAAATGCATGTGAGTGGAGGAAGGCAAAAAGGACAAATGCATGTGATTGGAGGAAGGTGACTTCCATAAGCACTTTATCTCCCCTAAGTGACCAAAGAAGATATTTTGCCCCTTGTAAGGAGGTGTTATGCGTGACTTTTGGCGGGAGAAGAGTGACTTCTAGAAGTACTTTGCCTTCTAAGAGTGACTAATACAGATATTTCACCTTTCATAAGAGGGAGTTCATTTAGACCTCTCTTACCTCACCCAAGGGAGGTGTCAAAGGCCGAGGCCGACTTCACCTAAGGGAGGTACCAAAGGCCGAGGCCGACCTCACCCAAGGGAGGTGTCAAAGGCCGAGG
>SOPF01023222.1:32078-52469 GCA_012979155.1 Hypericum perforatum
CCAAGGGAGGTGTCAAAGGCCGAGGCCGACCTCACCCAAGGGAGGTGACAAAGGCCGAGGCCGATCTCACCCAAAGGAGGTATCAAAAGCCGAGGCTGACCTCACCTAAGGGAAGTGTCAAAGGCCGAGGCCGACCTCAGCCAAGGGAGGTGTCAAAGGCCAACTTTACCCAAAGGAGGTGATAAAGGCTTACCTCACTTAAGGGAGTGAAAACGACTTGCCTGGCTTAAGGGAAATGTTAAGAGTATGCCTTGCCTAGGGGAAGTGATGAAGGCTTACTTCATCTTAAGAGAGGTATTGAGAGTGTGCCTGGCCTTAGAGAGGCGTTGGAACTTACTTCGCCTAGGAGAGGAGTTGAGAATGCACCCTGTCTAAAGGAGGTGTCAAGAGCTTATTTCACCCAAAATGGGTGCTTTCACTAAAGGAGAGTGCTAAGGGCTTAGTCCACCTAAAGGAGGTGTCAAGACCTTGTTTCACCCAAAATGGGTGTTTTCACCTTAGAAGAGTGTGAAGAGCTTTAGGAGGGCATGAAGAGCCTACTCGCACCCAGAGGACAGGAAGAGCTAGGCAAGGTGCTAGAAAGGCTATTAGACCGTGTGCGGTCAAAGGAGATACACTTGGGCTCCGAATTCGCAGGAAGAGATAAGTCCGGTAAGTTAAGCGATAAAGGTGATTTCGGCTCAAGATAAGGATAAGTGTCACTGAAGATAGGTGTGGGAAGAGTTCGAGTTCAAGAAGGAGACAGATTCCGAGTGCGGGGAGAAGACGAAGACCTTTACCTATATAAGGGACACTCTACGAAGGCATTAGATCATCAATCAACCACACAAATCTTATATCAAGCTCAAAGCTTCTTTTTTGTATCTTAGTCTTCAGCTGGGTATTAGCGCTTGGTCGGCCGGGCATTAGAGCCTGGTTATAGAAGCTTAGCTTCGGTTAGGTAATGGTGGTCGTTTGATCACGTTTGTATCGTTGGGCGCCGAACTTGAGACGAGCCTTCAAATCGTCAAGAGATCGACCTTGACACCCTCATCACTTTTTCCCCACAACAATTGTACTTGCCGAAATTATTAGCAAAAAATAGTGAAGCAAATACTAATTTAAGAACAATGAACATTAGATGGAAGACTTTTCTCAGCTTCTTATGAACCGTATGAAAGTCAATTGCATAGTGATAAGTTGGCAACCCAGCAATCAAATTTAGAATTCCAAATTTGGATCGAAAATCGTTTGTCTCGTTGGATTTTTACTTTCAAAAAGTCAAGTTCTATCCCACTCGCTACAACAGAGTTCGAAATTTGTTTGGATTTTGAGAAGACATGATTGGGTTTGTAGTTCGTGGGCTTCTTTCTTCGGCTCACACGTGTTTATCTAAGATCTATCCAATACGAGCAGCCCCAAACGAACACCAAACTGATTCAAAACTGGAGGTCTTGGGCCTTGACCCAATATCCGGTCAGCCTTAGTGGTCCATGTGTTGTCCATACCAATGTTTTAAGAAACTGGGACTATCTTTCCGATTTCTGATCAATTGATATAATGATTAGTGTTGTTCGGACCGACTACATTTTAAATAAAAAAATATATTATCAGTGTTATTTAGTTACAAAAAATAAATAATTATAATACTTCCTAATTCTATTGCAAATTTATAATGGACAAGTATTAAAATAATAATTTAATCACTTATAGATGATAAATTTAAAAACATGCTTAAAAAAATTTAGACAATTTGTTCTGGACTGGTTGGTCCCACCAGGTTAAAAAGTGGTTCAACTGAACCATCATTGGAGTTGAGGTCAAAACAATACAAGATTGGTCATAGATCATGGTTTGACCAGGCAGATTGGTCGTTGGATCACGACATTGGCCATTACCGTGAAGCAGAACCGTTTTCCCTATGTGTTTAAGCTCGTGGTTAGACTTGTTAGACTACAACTCCACATTGTTATTGAGTCATTTTGAGGTGAAATTTGAAGAAGGGTCTAAAGATTGTCAAAGCTAACTTGCATCATTGTCGAGATCTCTTGACCATACTATATCTATTTATTTTGTCCTTATAGTGATGGCGCTTCCGACTTTCTTAATCTCGACTAGAAAGGTTCCACGAAAATGGATTCATATTTGTCTTGGCATTGCTTTTTAGGTTCATGCTTTTCATGGGAAATTTTTTACTTCATTGTTACAAATCATATAATCTATGTAATAGCTTTATGCAATAAAATAAACATCTTTGGAAATGGCAAATGTTCTTTTCATTTTTTCTTGGCACCAGGATAACACAACCACCATAAGTTACATGAATTTCAGAAAACAACATGATGGATTTACAAAAGGAATGTGTAATACGGAGACAACACCAAACTCTTCTCTCAAGCCCTAAGCCCAACTATGGATATGCATAATAAAATGATTCCTTGATCACAAAGCAACCTCTTTCCAAACCCTAATCCTCCCATGCCTTCTTTTGACTTCCATTCACGAGCCACGCACCAGCTTGGAGCATGCTTTCTTGACCAAGCGAAACCCTTTCTTAACAGAAGCCTTGACCTTCCCTTCCAAGGCGTAAAACTGGTACTTGGTCACTCTCCTCTTGTGCTTGACCTTGGGAGAGTTCCACCATTTCTTGACAGAAATGGAGGAGGAGGATTTCTTCGTTTCGCCTCTCGAATTGTAAGGAATTTCTGTCATCTGATAAGAGCTAGCTCCGAGGCGATAAGGCACGCGCATGGTGTAGATTCTGCTTGGCGTCTTTTTAATGGAATTTTCCCCATCACCAAGCTCAACCATTTTGATGGCTAATTTCCTCCCTTTGTCTTTGTTAAGCTCTGCCCAGGTTTATAGGCTTCTTTGGCTAGAAACAGAAAGTAGGAGTTAAATTAAGACACACGAATTAGTTTCTAGTCAGCAAGATTTCGTTGTAACAGATTAAATATTTCTGGGTAGATCCTCCTTATATAGCAAATACACGTAGCTAGAACCGATATAGAATAAAATCTATACCGTTCTAGAAACAAATTCTGGAATTGTAGATATAGTTAACACAAACTCTTTACTGATCAACATGAGTTCGGTATCATCTTTTATACTTTAAAGACAATCTTTTTCCTGTCACCATTTCCTACTAAACTATCAAAAAAAATTTGGTCCGAATTGAGTCTATTGAAAAAATGTGATAACCCCTTTATCATGATAACTTGTATTTTTTTTTTAGAAATCTTAGTAGTAAATTTTGATCATAATTTTTCTATGAAATAATATTCTTAATAATATACATATTTTTGCATACCTCAAATATTTTTAAGATAATGTTTTATGTTAAATTATTTTTTTTTTAAAATAGTTTTGAAAAAAATATTTTTACGCTTCTGTAGTTCGGGATATTCATCTTTCGCCCCTCTCTGTTTCAAATTTTGATTAGACTCTCCTAGTTTGACAAAATTGTACTCTGAAACCCCTGAAACCATAATATGAATTTTTTTTTCCGGTGAGAGATTATGCAAAATAACAAATATAAGCTTGATCTTGATCTAAAAGACAAAATGTCTTTTTTGAGCTTCTCTGACTTTATTTTTCTTCCATCATCCTCTTTTACTTCAAATTTTAAACACTATAATTTAACCTTCAAAAACAAAAATATTAACATCAAATTTGATCAACATGATCCATTTGTAAAGACGACTATAATTTTTGGATGATTCAAATTTCCAATGCCCACTAGATCTTCAGTGATGGCTAGCTCTGAGATAAGGAACTCGAGATCTCTCGAATAGAGCGACCGCTAGAACCCAGCAAACACTAGGTTCGAAGAGTTCTTCCTAATCCATAATTAGGATTAAATTTTCTAAGCTACCATTATATATACTCCTTGGTATGTCTTATGACACAAGTTGTTGTGTGTTGAGGACATATTGTAACTCTTCTCTATTATAGTGAAACTCCTTGATGTAGGGACATCCGAATAAGTTTCCTAAATGCTGTGAACCAATCTAAAGTTCTCCAGCTCGGAAGTCAATAAGGCCAAAAGCCATTTAATTTCCATTTTGTTCTTTAATTTGATACATGTATGTTCGTTTTTCAGATTCATGTAATCGTGACACTTGGTCGAGTAGGCTTTATGACCAACCAAGATCACTTTCTTTCCTTTATAATGTACGTGCAAATGCATGAATAATCATGTTGAATTGAACTGAGAGTTATTCTCCCAAATTACCGCGTGTAATTTACTTTTGCATGGATTTGCATGGTGTATGGACTTGCACATTTAGTTACGATTTGCCCTAGCTGGCCGTTTGATTCAATCAAACCCCTTTGATTATACAATGGAAGTTGTTCCTGATCAAAGTATCTATCCTTAGTTCCATTCATTTCGTACCTTGCTCGAACATTCATTCACATTTGGACCATTTAAACACAATCAGAATAAACCTTATTTCGCTATGCTACATTAAGTGGTATCAGAGCTTTGGGGAGATTATCTCAATTTCCATATTGAGAAGTGAGGGAGAGTATTGACATTATAACCGTAGAGAGTTGTGAGAGACTCTATCTATGATCCGTGTAACAAGACTTCGTGATCCCCTGATCCGAGTCTCTTAAACCCTACCTAGCACCACTAAAAATCTGATCAAAGACATGGCAGATCCTAATGACAATATGAGCTTGACATGAACACGAGATTTACAAACCTTGAGAATGCTGTCCAAGCTATTCTCACGCGTTTGGATAATCTTGCGGTATAACCACCTGCAGCACAACCTCTCATTGCACCAATTCACCATGAAGAAGACGAAGATGTTGATTTTGATGCTACTCTCTTCGTAAAGAGGGGAGGAAGAGGTGTTCGTGGAGCAAGAGGTGGAGGAAGAGGTGACGGTGGTCGTGTGGCATGAAAAGAGATCAAAAAAGGAGAAGAATGGGATGTGAATCAAGTGAGACATATATATCGCCCATTTAAAATGAACATTGAAAAGTTTTATGGTGACTTGGACGTAGAAGGCTTTCTAAATTGGATTGATTCGGTTAAAAAGTATTTCGATTACATGGATCTATCCGAGGAGCAAAAAGTGAATTACGTTGCCTTCAAACTTGAATCAGGAGCAGTTGTATGGTGGCGTAAGGAGCAAGAAATGAGTAGGAGGCATGGTGAAGGACGTATACATGATTGGCCATCCATAGAGCAAGCCCTAAGGGAGAGGTTCCTTCCTATTGATTACCACCAAATCCTATACTCATAATTCTTGTCATGCACGCAAGGAACGTGAACTGTGGAGGAGTATCTTATCGAGTTCATGCGGTTGGCTGCAAGAAATGATATGGAGGAGAATGATGATCAATTGATTGCTTGATTCATTAATGGTTCACTATAAGATCAAGCAGTGCATGGAGTTCGACACGTTCATTTATTTCCATGATGCGTATGCAAAGGCGCATAAGATTGGCATGGCACTCAAGAAAAAGAAGGTTGTGTCATCGTGTTATTCTGGACCAGGGCAAACTTCTAATGCCAATTGTGGAGTAGAGAAGTCAACCAACCCCGTGCATGATCCAAAGATAACCACTAAGGCAAAGAACATGTTTGAGATCGTGCCTAACAAAGGAAAAGAAGCAGAGACTTCTTCCCGGCTTCATTATTTCAAATGCAACGAATTAGGGCACAAGTCAAGCGATTGTCCTAGGAGAAAATTCAACCAACTCTTGGAACGTGATGATGAAGAAGAGGAAGATCACGTTGGAGCTTATGTGTGTGCACCGGTTGAAGGAAGTACTAAAGAGGATTCATATGCATCAGAAGAAGTTTGTAGCGTGATGTGCAAGGAAGCTCTCACTACTATGAAGAAAGAAGAATCACAATGCAATAACTTGTTTAAAACACGTTGATATGTGGGAGATGAAGTGTGCGACGTGATTATAGACAGTGGAAGCTAAGAAAACTTCATCAACAAGCAACTCGTTGAGAAGTTAGGGTTGAAGATTGTTGCACATCCCGAACCTTATTCTATAGGGTGGATTCGATCTAGAGGAGGCATTAAAGTGCAATTATGATGTGAGGTTCCAATCTCCATTAGCAAATTCAAAGACATAGTCGTGTATGATGTCTTGGAGATGGATGCGTGCCAAATTCTTCTCAGACGTCCATGGGAATTTGACAACTAGGCTTTGTACAAAGGGAAGGAGAATACTTACAAAATCAAGAAGGGAGGACAACATTTCACTCTTCTTCCTAGCAAGCCGAAGCGTGGAAAGGAAAAGGTCAACAGCACCCTACAGATTTTTATGTTGGTAAAATCTTCTAAGCTTTTCCTTGCATTAGTTAAAGAATTTGGGGGTTGTTATGTGCTCGTAGAGAAGGAAATAGACTCATTGCATGATGAGTTGATGGAGAATCTTCTTGAGCACGTAAGAGAATCGCTAGAGATGTAACCTGATGTTTCCCTAGATAATGATTTGCATAGTTTGCCCCCATTGAGAGAAATTCAGCATGCCATTGATCTAGTGCCGAGTGCAACACTCCCAAACTTACCTCATTATCACATGAGTCTGCAAGAAAATAAGGTTCTACGAGATCAAGTTCGAGAGTTACTTGAGAAAGGATACATACAAGAGAGTCTCAGTCCTTGTGGTGTACTTGCTCTTCTTATCCCGAAGAAAGATGGCTCGTTGCGTATGTGAATGGACAGTCGAGCTATATTCAAAATCACGGTTGGATATAGATTTCCAATCCCAAGGCTCAATGACATGCTTGATAGTTTGAGTGGATCCACCATCTTCACAAAGTTGGATTTAAAGAGTGGTTACCACCAAATCTGCATTCGTTTAGGGGATAAATGGAAGACGGCCTTCAAGACATGTTATAGTCTATACGAATGACTTGTAATGCCTTTCGGATTGACAAATGCACTGAGCACCTTCATGAGGTTAATGCACCAAGTCTTGCAGCCCTTCTTTGGTCAGTTTATTATTGTCTATTTCGACAACATTCTGATTTATAGCAAGTCTGAGGATGAACACCGGATACATTTGGAGAAAGTTTTGGAAGCACTCTGAAAGTGCAAGTTGACATTGAACCTGAAGAAGTGTCTCTTTTGGAGAGAAAACCTTGTGTTTTTGGCTTCATAGTAGGCAAGAATGGTGTTCAAGTTGATGAGAGCAAAGTAGAAGCCATTCGGACGTGGCCAACTCCATCAAATGTCAAGCAAGTTCGTAGCTTCCTCGGCCTTGCAAGTTTCTATCAAAGGTTCATTTGTAACTTTAGTATAATTGCTTCATCTTTAACTTCATTGACAAAGAAGCAAGTGAGCTTTAAATGGACTTCGGAGGCTGATCATGCATTCAACGAACTAAAGGAGAATTTGAGTTTAGCCCCAGTACTCGCACTCCCTAATTTTACAAAGTTATTCCAGGTCGAAATGGATGCTTGTGGTGTTGGCATAGGAGTGATGCTTTCACAAGATAAACAACCATTGGCTTACTTCAGTGAAAAGCTAAGTGATCATCGACAAACATGGAGTACGTACGAGCAAGAGTTTTATGCTGTCTTTAGGGCACTTAAAACTTGGGAGCACTATTTGATTGGCAAGGAGTTCATAATGTATTCTGATCACAAAGCCCTAAAGCTCTTAGGTGATCAGCCAAAGCTAAAAAATCATATGCATGCTCGATGGATCACATATTTACAACGGTTTCCATTCAAGATTGTGCACAAGAGTGGAACATCCAATGTTGTTGTGGATCAGTTAGCCAAAGGCAGAGCTTCGTGGTGTTATTACTGCCTTTGATACATTGAAAGAGTTGTATGAGAATGACAAAGACTTTGGCAAGATATGGAGTTTGTGCAAGTCTGGAAGAACCATGGATGATTACTACTTGCATGAAGAGTTACTTATGAAAGGTGATCAACTTTGCATCCCAAAGACTTCTTTACGTGAACAATTGATGTGGGAAATGCATGGTGGAGGATTGGTAGCTCATCTTGGACGTGATAAAACGTTGGCATCTCTTGCTACACGTTTCTTTTGGCCTCAAATGTGAAAGGATGTGGGAAGAAGCGAAGGGTACCGTGCACAATACAGGCTTATACACACCCCTTCCCTTTCCTAAGGCTATTTGGGAGGATCTTAGTATGGATTTCATACTTGGATTGCCAAGGACACCTCGAGGTTTTGATTCTATCTTCGTGATAGTTGATACTCTTGAAGATGGCTCACTTTATTCCATGCAGGAAGACAAATGATGTGCATGGCATAGCAAAGCACTTCTTTAAGGAAGTTGTACGTTTACATGGAGTCCCAAGGATGATCACTTCTGATTGGGACGTGAAATTTTTGGCCAGCTTCTACAAAACATTGTGGAAAATGTTCGATGCAACATTACAATTTAGCTCCACGGTGCATCCTCAAACGGATGGCCAAACAGAAGTGACAAACCGAACATTGGGAAGCATACTTAGGAGCCTTTGTCATGACAAGAAGCGTCAATGGGACTTGGCATTGCCCATTGCTGAGTTCGCATATAATGGTGCAATACATCGCGTTACCAGCAAGTCTCCATTTTCTCTTGTCTACACCAAAGAACCAAACCATTTGGTTGATGTCTCGTCCATAATAAGGCCAAAGAAGAGCAATGCTAATGCTGTAGAGTTCGCGGAGCAAGCTCAACGTGTCATTGAAGATGTTCGTAAAAAGTTGGAAGATGCGTATGAAAAAGAGAAGACCTGTGTTGATTCTCATAGACGTGCACAAATCTTCCAACTCGGCAAACAGGTGATGGTTCATTTCAGGAAAGAGCGAATGCCAAGCAATTTAGGAGGAAAACTTCAAGCTAGAAGGTTCGGACCATACAAGATTTTGAGACGAGTGAATAACAATGCGTATATGGTAGACCTTCTGGAGGAGTTTAGAGTATCTCGCACATCCAATGTGGCTGACCTTAGTCCATACTTTGATGCATTTCAAATTCCATCAAGGCTGATCGCTCATAGACAAGCTCGAATCTAAGGAGGAGAGGATGATGTAGGGACATCCGAATAAGTTTCCTAAATGCTATGAACCAATATGAAGTTCTCCAGCTCGGAAGTCAATAAGGCCAAAAGCCATTTAATTTTCATTTTGGTTTTTAATTTGATACATGTATGTTCATTTTTCAGATTCATGTATTCGTGACTCTTGGTCGAGTAGGCTTTATGACCAATCAAGATCACTTTCTTTCCTTTATAATGTATGTGCGAATGCATGAATAATCATGTTGAATTAAATTGAGAGTTATTCTCCCAAATTACCGCATGTAATTTACTTTTGCATGGATTTGCATGGTGCATGGACTTGCACATTTAGTTACGATTTGCCCTAGCTGGCCATTTGATTCAATCAAACCCCTTTGATTAAACAACGGAAGTTGTTCTTGATCAAAATATCTATCCTTAGTTCCATTCGTTTCGTACCTTGCTCGAACATTCATTCACATTTGGACCATTTAAACACAATCAGAATAAACCTTATTCCGCTATGCTACATCACTCCTTGCTATCGTGCACTTATGATTATTTTTCAGTAAGGATTTTTCACGTAAATCTTGTGTCTTGTTATTTCTCTATTTTACATTTTTATTGTTTATGATCTTTCTAACAAGTGGTATTAGAACTTGTTGGATTCATTATGTGTTCAAAATGGCTTCCATGAAGTATGATCTTCTGTTGTTAGATCAGGATACTTAATTCTCTTTATGGGAGGTAAAGATGTAAGCATTATTTCCACATGGTGACTTTGATGATGCCTTAGATAATTTTGGTAAGAAGCCTATTGCCATTTGATCTGAGGATGAGAAGAGGAAAGACTACAAGGCTCTATTCTAAATTCATATTCACCATCGTAACAATATCCTATAAGAAGTTCTCAAGGAGAATATCGCTACTACCCTCTGGTTGAAGTTGGAAAGGATTTATATGATGTAGAATCTTACTAGTAAGATACATCTAAAATAGAATCTCACTAGTAAGATGCTTCTAAAACAGAATCTGTTCTTGCATAAGTTATAAGAAGGAGGTAACTTATTATAACATATTATTAATTTTAAGGAGATCGTTATTAACCTAATGTCTTTGGAAGTTAAGTATGACAAAGAAGATTTGGTTCAAGCAGTTCTCATATTAAGAGCTTACTCGTTTGTGGCTGATCAAAGGATAAGATTTCAAATCCTAGATTTTGAGATAAAAGGTCAAATAGCTACAAAGGTCGCTTGAAATCCAAAGGCAAGAACAAAAAGTTTTGAAGTACTATAAGAGTGATGGGCATGAAATCTCTGAGTATTATAACTTGTAGAATAAAGAGAAGAAGAATAACATAAATAAATTTGAGATTGATGGTTCTGTAAATTATGTTTCTGATGGTGAGACTCTTTCTATTATTGTTAGATGTATTGATGCTAACAATGAGTAGATTTTTGATTCAGCATGCACTTATCATATGTGCCCCATAAAGATTGGTTTACCATTTTCGAAGCTACTTTTAATGCTAAATATTTTTTGGGATATGACAACTCATTAAGCAAGATTGAAGGTATTAGTTCTGTTCAAATTAAGATGTTTGATAGCACGATAAAAAACTTGATGGATGTATATTACATTCTCAAAATGAAGAGGAATATCATCTATTTGAGTATCCTTGATAAAAAGGGATACAAATATACTAGTGGAGATGGTGTTTTGAAGATCAT
Source organism: Hypericum perforatum (assembly GCA_012979155.1). NCBI lineage: Eukaryota > Viridiplantae > Streptophyta > Magnoliopsida > Malpighiales > Hypericaceae > Hypericum > Hypericum perforatum. The sequence goes on from SOPF01023222.1 coordinate 42,789, forward strand.
TAAAGATTCTCTTATTGTGATAAAGGCTTAATTGAGGAAGTCTAATAGACTTTACTATCTCCAAGGTTCTATAATTTTAGGTACTATTGCTCCTATTATTTGGCATAATATTTATGATAATGATGTTCTTAATCTTTGGCATATGCATTTCTGGCATATGAGTGAACTTAGTTTGGCAGAGTTGAGCAAGTGTGGACTCCTAAAAGGTTATGCTAGTGATTACCTGAAATTTTGTAAGCACTATTCTTTAGCAAGCATAAGAGGATGACATGCAATACTCCTACTCACATAACCAAAGGCATTCTAGATTATATGCATTCTGATCTTTGGAGACAAGCTTAAGAGATATCCATTAGCAGATCTTGTTATATGATGACTATCATTGATGATTACTCAAAAAGGTGTGGTCTAATTTCTTGAATCATAAATTTAAAGTATTCTTGGGGTTCAAAGAGTAGAAGACCATGGTTAAAAAGAAGATATAAAGAAAAGTTAAAAAGCTTTGTACTAATAATAGTATAGAATTCTGTTCAAATGAATTTGAATCCTAATGCAAGTCTTATAGGATTATTAGGCATTATACCATTCCACATACTCCTCAACAAAATGGTATAACTGGCATATGAACATGACTATTATTTTCAAGGCCCATTATATATTGTCTAATGTGGGATTGCATAGGCCTTTTTGAAATTTTTTGGCTGTCTCACCTATGCTCATAGTAATAATGGAAAGTTGGAGCCTAGAGCTATTAAATGTATCTTTCTTAGTTATAAGCCTAATGCAAAGATTTTAAGCTATGGAATACTGAAACTAAGAAGATGGTGATTAGAAAAAATATTATTTTTAATGAGGCTACTATGATTCATGATGTTGCTCTATTTGAACCTCCTATTGATGTTTCTATTGAGAGTGAGTAGAAATCTAATATTGAGGTAGAGCATATTATTAACTTAGGTGATAAGGAGGATTCTAATGTTTATGATGATACTCCTATTAATGAAGATTCTCTAGATGTTATACACACATCTCCACAGTCTATTGTAATAGATATTTCTAGGAAACAAATATGGCTTCCCAAGAGGTATGAAGATGAAGCTAACTTTGTTGTCTTTGCTCTTAATATGCTAGAAGAAATTTAAAAAGCCACTGAGCTCTCTTCTTATTCTGAGGCCATTATTTCTGATACTAGTAGTAAGTAGATCACTACTATATATAACGAGATAGAGTCACTTGAAAAGAATGGTACTTGGGATCTAGTTAGATTGCCTAAGGAGAAAAGACTTATTTGGTGCAATTGAATTTTAAAAAGGAAGAAAAGGCATTTTTTTAAGTGATGAAACAAGGTACAAAGTAAGCCTACAATCAAATTTCAGGTATTGACTTCAATGAAGTCTTTTTTCCCATTATGAAGCATAGCTCTATTCGCACTCTACTAAGTATAGTATATATGGCTTCAGTAGTTAGATGTTAAAATTGCATTCTTATATGGGGAGTTAGAAGAGAATATCTATATGGATCAACTTGAAGTTTTTATTTCTCCTGGAGGAGAAGACTTCATATACAAGTTGAAAAAGTCTCTTTATGAATTTGAACAAACCCCAAGATAATGGTATAAGAGGTTTGGCACCATCTCAAGGCTTTAAAAAATCTAATTATTTATCTATTCATGTATGTTGATGACATGTTAACTACTACTAAGGACAAGCTAAGTTTGACAAGTTAAAAAGATAGTTGAGTAATGAATTTGATATGAAAGATATGGGTGCAACAAGAAGATTCTTTGCATGGAAAGTTATATCTTAGTCAAATGGGCTACATTGATAAGGTACTTTGCTAGTTTAATATGTTTAATGCCAAGCTAATGAAAACACCATTAGCTACATATTTCAGACTATCATTAGCTTTATGTCTATAATTAGATGATGATGTGAATTACATATCTAAGTCCCATACTCTAGTGTAATTGGTTTACTTATGCATGCCATGGTTTGCTTATGCCTAGATTTGTCATATACATTGAGTATTGTTAGTAGATTTATGGCTAATCCTGAAAAAGAGCACTAGAAAGCAATTCAATGGATCTTCATAAACTTGCGTGATACTTCTAATGCTTGTCTATAGTTTGGGAGATCAAAAGATGGACTTCTTGGTTTTGTTGATTCTAACTTTGTTGGTGATATAGACAAGAAAAGGTCACTCACGAGTTACGTGTTCACCATTGGTGGTTGTGTTGTGAATTGGAGAGCAACCTTGAAGTCTACTATTATATTTTCTACTACTCAAATTAAGTATATGGCGATTACTGAAGCATGCAAAGAGGCTAAATGGTTGAGAGCATTGTATTCTGAGCTTTGTTGAGATACATCTTACTCTACCATTTTCTACGATAATCAAAGTCTTATCTGCCTTACTAAAGTTTCTATGTTTTATGAGAGACCAAAGCACATTGATGTGAAAATATCACTATATATGAGATGTGATTGCCAAAGGCCATGTGAAAATATACAAGATTAGCACTCATAATAATCCTACTAATATGATGACAAAGCTAGTTCTTGAAATTAAGTTTAAACTCTGCTCAATCTTGGTTGGTGTGAAACTGTAGTCCAAGAGACTATCATTCACGAAGGTTATTGAAGATGTTGAAAAAATTCTTGAAGGAGTTGAATTTACTAATTATACGCTACAAAGAAGGAATTCATTTCAAGGTGGAGTGTTATTTTCAAGTGATCTAAATTCTCGGCACCTGCTAGATCATTAGCAACTGCTAGCTCCAAGATAAGGAACTCAAGATCTCTCGGACAGAGTGACTACTAGGAACCCAACGGTTGCTAAGTTTGTAGAGTTCTTCCTAATCTATAATTAGGTTTAGATTTTGTAAGCCAGTGTTATATATATTTCTTTGTACATCTTATTATACAAATTGTTGAGTATTGAGGAAATATTGTAACTCTTTTCAATCATAATGAAACTCCTTGTCGTCGTGCACTCATAATTTTTTCTCATAACAGTTTTCTACATAAATATCGTATCTTGTTCTTTCTCTAGTTTACACATTTGTTGTTTACGATCCTTATAACAATAACAAATAAAATTCCAAGGGAATATCGGAGTTGAAGGTCGCTTAGAATGCTCCAAATGAACTAGAGAAGGATGTATGAAGAGGGTACAAGCCGCTCAAGATGGAGGTAGGCGATGGCGGATTAAATTCTCTTTTGGCCTATGTGTTTTAAATGAAGAAATTGATTATTAATTTAGTTTGAAAAAATTATTTAGACCAAGAAGGTGATTCAATTGCTTTAATACAATGACAACCACAAATTATCTAAAATTTTTAATATAATTGGGAAAAGAGAGGGTGAGAGACAAATATGTAAAATTATAAAAATTGAAAAATAATTTACTAAATAATTTTTGTGATCGTATGAAATAAAAAATATCTCAAAACAATGTAGCATTTAAGTCACTATATAAATATAGATTATGTTATTTGAATATAAACAAAGTAAATATTTTATATATTCATTATAAAAAATTAATTTTAATATTCCAAAAAAATATAAACCTTTTTTATATAATAATTTTTCTAATTTATATTTTTTAAGATTCCACCACAGAGGAGTTTCAATGTACGAGCAAATAAGAAAGAAAATTCCGTATTGTGAGCACCAAAAACAAGGATTTGGATCTGGTGCAGGACCCGCATGTCCAGCACCATGCTAGACACGCGGATTCGATGGTTTAAACACGCGAATTCGATGGTTTGTATGTATGTCTGATTCGATGGTATGGTGTGTTGTAATTCGATGGTTTAAACCATTGAATCAGGCATACCATACCATCGAATTACAACACACCATACCATCGAATCAGACATACATACAAACTATCGAATAAAAAAAACAACCATCGAATCCGCGTGTCCAGCACTGTGCTGGACACGCGGGTCGTGCACCAGATCTGAACCCCAAAAACAATTGTTTCCTACCGTACAAAATAAATTTTTGTATTGCGGAAAATTCATAATAGTTAATTGATTAGTGTGCTTATATCTCTTCTTGAGGCTCTGTGTTCAATTTCTTGCTTTATAAAAATAGGTTTTCGACCCATAGAGACCAAAATATTCATTGGCGTCAGAAAATAATTTTTGAACCCACCTATATTTTCTTTCAGAACAAAAATATACTCGCCTCTCACTGTATAAATCCGGGTTCAAATGGAATAGCTTTTGAATTAAGATTACGGTTGGAATTTTTTTATGCATCAATTAATTATATATATTCTTCTAATCGTGGTTGCGGTATATGTGGTCATAATTTTTCCGTTTAGCTATTCTTCACTTTACTCTTGAGAGTTAATTATTTTGGAGTTCTAATTAGGTTTGTTAAGGTAGAAACCAAGAGTTTGTGCTTAATAAGGGTAAGTTTAGCTGCGGCCCAGGTAGTTTCGACAAATTGATGTTTATGAGAGGAAAGAAATAGTTATCAACAAGTATTTTAATTTCAGTAAGACTCCTTAAAAAGTTGAAACAGTTTTTTTTATAACACTATATTCAGACATTTATTAGAGAGACAAATCAATTATTGTAGATTCAAATCGTGTAATATATTTAATGTTAAAATATTTTTATAATAAATATTTAACACTATTGTCAAATTGAGATCAACAATTTGTTTGTTAAATATATTTGTTTGTTAATTGGTAAATTTTTTTTTCCTAAAAGGAATAATATCAACAATTTGTATCTCGAAATAAAACTATATTTTATTGAGAATTAGAAAAATTATGATCTTTTTGTACCTTTTTTATAACGAGTGTGATTAGAAGTTAGAACTAACAATTTTTTTAGAAAAAAGGTCTGATTTATTACCATCATAACTACAAATCATTGGTGAATATGTAGATATTTGGACTCTCTAGAATTGAGAAAATTGATAGCGAACACTGAAAATAAGTAATTATAATTTCGGTCTGGTATCTAAAAGAGGTATTTAAGTTTTAATTCTCAAACAAATTATATGAGTGTGTGTGGGTTAAAAAAATATTTTGTCAGCGCTAGGACTTGAATCTAGATACTAAAAAAGGGATACACGATACAAGCGCAATAACCAATCGACTACAATAGATTTAGGGCAATTACTCTATGGTCCCGTTTGATTTAATCTATAATTTACCCCCTCCATTATCAAGTCTCCCATATTTGATTTTATTATACTATTGATTCCTTTGCTAACATCATCTTCTATTTTCTCATTTTTATAATTGAAATGACAAAAATACCTTTATTTGGTCATCTACTCGAGTCACTTTTAGAATAGAAGATATGGATATTGATATAGGACCATTATGTCATTGGTCATATTTGGGCAAGATCCAAACACAACCCAAACGAAAATACGACTACAGAAAATAGCAGAAATTGGGAGAGAAAAGGGTAAAAATTAGGGAAGAGAGAGAAACCGAATAATTGGGAGAGAAATTGAAGGAGGGAGAAACCATCTTGATGTAACTAAGTGGGGCACGACGTCCTTCCATGCCGACAATCAATTGGAAGCAAAATGGGTAGGTGCTTTGTGTTTATTGGGCTTTGTTCGATTAATGTTGCAGTGTGGAGGTACTAGACATTTTCCCGTTGTCGGATCTTCCGTTTTCCTCGATATAAGCCGAAAAGAATTTTCTCCGGATTATTAAATAATCACGTTAATTCCCATATAATTAATGAACAAATTCATTAATAAATAACAAGATATTGTCACATGTTAATTCACGATCACAAGCCTGTCGAATACGTGAATGATTTCCATGAATAGCCTTATTTTGAAAAATCTAAGACTACCGGGGACGAAATTTTTTTTGTCCTTATTGAGTGTGGGTAAGGGTGGAAAATTTTACTTATCAATCACTCTATTTTTCCTCCCTTTTATAAGGGTCGGGTACTTACATGGGTGTTACGTGTTCCCACGTGATCGTCATGTGGGACATCACGCGTGCATAACTACCACGTGTTGCCAATGTGGCACGCCATGCGTGCATGTCAGATATATGACATGCCACGTGGCGCTAGGTGACACATTATATTTTGGCCTAAAATATATTGACTTTTGGCCTAATGGGCCCGAGCCCATTTTTATCCAATAATAGGTGCAAATTGGGTCGATGTCAAACATATACTATTTACACATTATTGATCATAATCAACAAAGTTTCAGATTATGCTTAACAAATATTTTGTGTGACCAACATACATCGAGTGTAGATAGCTAAACTAAAGAGCACCCACAACGACCACATAAATGATAGCATCTTGATTATCCTCATCCTAAGTTTCATCTCATAGTCTATTTTTTTTACACGTGACTTCAAATAATTTATATGCGCTCACTATTGTATTACTCATAACACAATAGGTGCACAAGAGCATGAAAGCTTAGGAAATGTAATCAATGAAGAACCTTCTCTTATATAATTATTCCATCTATCATAATAATGCCTATTTTTAGTCAATCTTGCTAGTCGAATCATTATTTATGACCTTTTCATTGAATTTCAAAGCTAGCAACATAAATCATACTTTTAAAATACGTTAAGGATTATAAGGATAGTATATCAAAGATCATAATTTTTGAAAATTATCTCACACCTAGGAAATAGAAATCACTCTATAATTTCTCATACATTGGTCAACAAAACAAACATGTTATTATTAATATTTTCTGATGTTCATTCTTTCGAAAAGGATTGCATATGATATACAAATTAATAGCATACTAGAGCATTAGCCTTGATGTTTACTAAACAATAATTTTTGTTTACATTAAAACTGTTCCAGGCTATTAAGATAGATTAATTATAAGTTTTACTTAATTCTTAACACTTGAATTTACAAAAAACTTGTATGTAGTAACATATGTTTGCATGATCACATCTCTCGTATTTTAACAAGAACTTTTCATATATTTAAGCAAGATGGCATAAATATTTTAGAACAGACAATAGATATAATGATATTCTTAAAACTATCTCATCTTAATAAGAAATCAACTTATTGACTTCTAGTGAGATAAACACACATGTGAGTGTGTTACTTTTTTTTGCCTCACATGAATTACTAAATGTTTCTCAAGATAAAATTCACTCTTATATTGCTTATATAGTATTAAGTTCCATTGAATAAAAAATTCAATAGAAACTACTCAAGTAAAAAAAATCATTCGTAAATCTTAGGACTTATCATGTTTCTATCATTATGTATAACCTTAGACTGATATCATATCTCACATAGATATGTGTTTCATGGTTACTTCTTTACATAGAACAACCAAACACAACTTATGTTTATTGGTTCGTTTAAGATAGTTTTGAATAAATTGTTGAAAATTATTTTTAACTATTTTATTATTGTACAATAGTTACAAAAACCACATTCTTAGCTCTTATAGTTAATAAGGACATAGACACAAGTCTATTTATAATTACTCCATAAGAGATCGCTTCTCCAAATGAGCAAATAAATATATCTAATATGAATATTCAAATATTCGGATCTCATTTCCAATTGGCATTATCATAACCTTTGATATCAAGTCTTAAAATAAGTGATTGTAGTGCAATCCTTTCCAAAATACTTTATAATTTTCTTGACCACCAATTAATGTGTTATGTTTGAGTCACTGTAATCTTAAATATTTGCTTAAAGGACATCCATTACATCCTTTAAATTATGAGGAATATCTGTATATAAGTTTTTACTTTAAAAAATAATATTTTGACTACTAGAACATATATGACTATTATCATTACATTCAGATCATTAAACTCAAATAATTTTCCAAAATTTTTACTTTGAAGTTTAAAATCCCACTTCTACTGAGTCATATATCTCTCATACTCCTATTGAGATGAAGATCATTGGGATCATGAACTTTTGGATCAGCTATAGGTGGTAAATCATTATTTTCCTTTATAAAAACTTCCCACTTGGAAGAAGTGATCTAGATGATTTTAGCATATCATTTTCACACAAGGGAGGTCACAATTGAGCAATCACAATTTTGAAAAACTCATTTTTCAAAAATATTATATGGTACAAATGATATCAGTTTTTGATTTGATTGCTCACTTTTGAATCTCTCCATTATGTTCGAACAGTTCCGAAGAACCAAGAGGGACAAAGCCACGAATTTTCTCTCAAAGTTGTGTGTCATGTTTTATTGCATAGAATGACCTATATATAGGCCTCAAAGTACAAAAGTATTCCTAAACAAAAAACTAACTCAAAATAAGGAGTTCAAGGCTGGCCAAAACTCTCCTTCCTAATTTAAAAGAATTCTGGCCAAAATATTCAACTAAGTAGGAAAATAATCTAAATATAGATAACTAACATAATATCTAGTAAATATCACGTCCTAAAATATAGTAGATGCAATTCCTAAAATTTAGGGATGCATGTCCAAGATAAGCTGAAATTCTGAATATCAAGCATCCTTCAGATTGTGTACATCTCAAGCTTCCAATTTAGCTTCCAAAACGTGCATGGGCCTCCTTGGGCTTCTTGGACGTCCTTGATCCTCCACGTACTTGCTTGAGCCCAAACTTCTTGCATTAGTCCATTAAAGTCAGATTGCAACTTCCTAGCTCTTGCCCTTGTCATTGGCCCAATTGGAACTTGAACTTGCTGTGAGCCTACAAGCTTGATAGTAGGTGCATCCTTAGGCTTGCTCACATCATTCCCCTCCTCTTGAAAGGGATTTGTCCTCAAATCCTGCTTGAGCACACACTCTACTTGTGCCTCCTAACGGTGCAAACCTTCTCCTTTTTTTTTATTTTCGTTTTTTTTCACTCAAAATACAAAAGTAATAAACTAAAATGATAAGAACATAAATTAAAAGGATAGATAGTAGCAAGCCATAGCTCTGATACCAAATGATGTGATCTCGGTAGGAGAATCACAACGGACCGTGCTACTTGGGGTGGAACAGACCGCAACCCACGAATCTATCCTTACAAGAACCTTGGTATAGATGACCGCAACTCAAGCAATGGACAACTTCGAGAACTTGCAGAAGATCCGCAACAATCTTGCTACTTTAGGATGGAACTGATCGCAACCCACGCCTTGCTCCTTTGTACTGAACCTTGGTGTTGATTAACCTCGACCCGTAGCAATAGTGAAAAACGCGAACCTTGATAGGAAGTGAAGACGCCACAAGCGGGGATGGAAATCCGCTTGATAAGTCAATAGATGAACAAACGGAATCTCTCCATTATGTTCGAACAGTTCCGAAGAACCAAGAGGGACAAAGCCACGAATTTTCTCTCAAAGTTGTGTGTCATGTTTTATTGCATAGAATGACCTATATATAGGCCTCAAAGTACAAAAGTATTCCTAAACAAAAACAAACTCAAAATAAGGAGTTCAAGGCTGGCCAAAACTCTCCTTCCTAATTTAAAAGGATTCTGGCCAAAATATTCAACTAAGTAGGAAAATAATCTAAATATAGATAACTAACATAATATCTAGTAAATATCACGTCCTAAAATATAGTAGATGCAATTCCTAAAAAGTAAGGATGCTCATTCAGCTTTGTTTAGGATGTCTACTTCAAGGAGACTTCTACCTTATTTAGCCTTTCATTCTATTTAGGAGTTTTAGTTCAATAAGAGGTCAGAATCCCTTTG
>SOPF01023223.1:717-10864 GCA_012979155.1 Hypericum perforatum
ATTCGTCAAGCAAGATTTCAGAAATCATCCGTGAGACAACATTAATTTGAGGGAAGAAGCTATTTAATTGATTTTGGGACTTTTTTTAATGATGACAAATTGCTAGATAATTCAATATATACCAAACTAAAGAAGTTATCGAGAAAATGATTGATCAATCAATTTGGCCAAAAGTCAATGAATTAATTTGGAGTTAAATTGCGCTTCTTGTTGTCGAAGCCTTTTATTTCCACTTGGGCTGAAAAACAAAACAGAGTGACCGTACTTTTATTGCGACTGCATGAAAAATTTCAACATCCTTGTGTTTGATCGGATAATATAAAATCTTATTTAATGACAGCAAATTTTCAACAATGTTTTTTGTCCAAATTTATTGAAGAACCCACTTCGTTGTCAAAGACTCACAGTCGATAGAAAATAATCATTAAATACCGCACTCCGTTATTGTATCAATAAATTAAATGCTATTTCTTCATTGGCAACCATTTATTTATTATATAAACGCCATGATAACCCATACATAAAATAAAGAAGATTATATAAAAATGGGTAAATTACATCTGGACCCCTCGGATTTGGTGTATTTAACCCTCGCCCCCTTGCTATTCTAAAATCGATTATAAAATCCTTCCTGTTTGGCAAAATTGTACGATTCAGCCCCTCACGCCGGAACCAGAGTATTTCTCCGGCGAGGAGGCATGGGAAATGACCGTTATACCCTTCTGTTAAAAATAAAAAAATTAATTCACTCCTCTCTCTCCTTCTTCCTTATTCCTCCTTCAAACTAACGTCAAACTTTCAAACTCAGTTCAATTAAACCCATTTCAATTAAACCAAAAATTTAACAGAAAGGAAGCATGAAATTCAAACGCAGTCGATTAAAATCAAGAACACTTAATCAATTGAAATCAACAATCCACAGATATGCTCCTCGTCGTCGCCATCATCATTATGCCTCCTCGCCGGGCTTGACAACAAAAAAGGATGGTGGAACAACCCAGTTACATGAACGAACCAACCAAAGACGGAAACTTTTAGGTAGTTGGAAACGTGAATCATAACCCAGAAATCGGATTTACCAAATAAACAAAACCCAGAAAGGGAACGGAGGATTTGTCTCGGCTAAACCAACAAGTCGGTAGAACGGAAAAAGGGAGGTTAATTTTTGTGAATGCGATATTTTCTTTCGAAGAGGCTAGTATCAATTAGATTAGGTCTAATTTGTTTGGATGTGTTGGATTTGTATCGGCTGTGGCGTGGGGGAAATTGGAAAAATAGGTCTATAAATTTTGAGTTTAATTTTTTAGGAGGTGAAGGAGGTGGAGGAGAAAGAGGAAGGTGGAGGAGGAGGGAGGAGGGAGGAGGAGAGAGAGTGTTTATTAGTTTTTTTTTAACAGAAGGGTATAATTGTCATTTTCCGTGCCTCCTCGCCGGAGAAATACTCCAGTTCCGGTGTGAGGGGTTGAATCATACAATTTCGCCAAACAGAAAGAGTTTTATAATCGATTTTAGAATAGCAGAGGGGCGAGCGTTAAATACACCAAATCCGAGGGGGCCAGATATAATTTACCCTATAAAAATTGGATGAGAAAATAACCTTAAAAGGACTTTGGGATATGATCCTTTTAAGTCATGGCCTCATTTACATCATATCGAGAATAAACCAATTTTTTAAGATTAACTATTTACGAGTATTGTTAGTTAGTTCATTCGAACGAAAAATTAAAGTAGTCGTTGTCAAGATTTTGAATACCGACCCGTAGGTCGACCCGGAAGTGGGTCTGTATTCCGGGTCGACCGGTTGGACCGGTGTATTAACCAGATTATTTTAGTATATTTATTGAAATATATAGATAAATAGGTTATTTTGATTTAAAAAATAATACATATATACAAAATTTCGGTCAGACTGTCCGGTTCAACCGGATTTTGGCAAAAATTCCCGGAAAAATCAAAAATTCTCCGGTTGAACCAAAGGCCGGTTTTTAGCCCAATACCGACTTGGACTTGTGCCCGAAACATGGTCTGACCGGTCAAACCGCTGGTCGGACCACGTATTTTAAAACCTTGATCGTTGTCCGACAATTAAAGCGAGTTAATTTAATTTTCTGTATTATTCAGAAGATGTTGTGCAACGATACGAAATAAAAACATTAGTCAGCCTAGAGATACGTACATGTTAGCAGAATCATTATTTTTTAGAGAAATGGAGCCCATCAAGTAAAGATCGCGAAAAACCTTCTAATTTATAAGGGCCGTGTTAATATTTGATGATAGACGTAACTTACCTAGCTAAAAAGAGAGTCGCTATGTACGTGGCTCTCTCATGCTGGTTACAGTTAACATATGAACAGGAAAAAGCTTATGGGCGCGACATTTCCCACTCGGAAAATGATGGGTACGTAATTGGAAAGTGTTGACCGACGATAAAATTTATCAAATTTCAGCGTCTAATTGAAACTTTCAATTAAACAGCTATATGTCAAATTATTCATTTTAAATAGGACGTAGCCACAAAGTTCCTCCAAAAACCTCTCATCTGTTATCTCCGTATCTGTTCGTGTTATGTTTGGAGAGGCTGTCTCATATCATCTCTAGGAGGGTTCAGCAAGGAGCATGGAGACCACTCAAAACCTCTCGTCAGGGTCCACCTATTTCACATCTATTTTTTGCTGACGACTTGTTTCTTTTTGCAGAGGCTAGTCAGGACCAAGCTAAGGTAATCGCGGAGGTGCTCAAGGAATTTGGGCAACAATCAGGACAACAAGTTAGCAAGCCAAAGACTAAGCTCTATGTGTCCAAGAATGTGTCGCCTTCTCTAGCCAAGGCAATGGCCGATACTTTGGGGATCTCATTGACCAAGAATTTAGGAAAATATTTGGGGATGCCACTACTGCATGAGCGTGTAACAAAGAACACTTACGCTTTCATCCTTGACAAAGTCCATCAAAGACTGCAAGGATGGTGCGTAGAGAAACTCTCGTTTGCAGGGCGTGCTACGTTGTCGCAAGCTGTACTGGCAGCATTACCCTCGTACGCTATGCAAGTAGCCAAATTACCTGCGGGATTGTGCGATGGCATAGAGAAGATTCAAAGAGGGTTCTTGTGGGGTTCATCGACCATGAAGAAGAAACCACATCTACTATCTTGGCAGAAAGTGTGCTTGCCAAAAGATAGAGGAGGGCTTGGGTTCAAAAATCTACGACACCAGAACATGGCTCTGTTAATAAAATTGGCTTGGAATCTCATCACTAATAGGAGTTCTCTTTGGGCACAGGTACTCTGGTGCAAGTATGTTAAACAAGAGCAACTCATTCCTGAGATTGAAATGAAGCAGAATAGTTCCCCTCTCTGGAAAGCGTTGGCTGCTATTTGGCCTATTATGTTGCAAGGAGTCCAATGGGTTATCGGCGATGGAAAAACAACTAACTTTTGGACAGATTGTTGGCTGAGTGGATCGATTAAAATTCTGCAGCTGTGCACTAAGCCTATTCCTGAAGATGTGGTTCAGCTAAAAGTCAGCCAAATGGTCAGCAATGAAGGTGAGTGGAGATGGGATATTATTGAACCATTTGTGCCAACCTATCTACGTTTGCTTATTGCAGGTGCAGCGCCACCCAGGGTGAATGGAGGTTGCGATAAAGTGAAGTGGAATAAGACTCCTAATGGCGTGTTCTCTACTAAGTCAGCCTATGACCTTCTGCAAGGTGATGTCGATAATGTGAATGGAATTCATTGGAATGAACTATGGAAATGGAAGGGTCCAGAGAGGATGAAAAGGATAGTCTGGCTAGCTGGACACGGCAGTTTGTTAACGAATTCAATTAGGAAAAGTCGCCATATGACGAGGGAGGCAAGCTGTCCCTGTTGCAAAGAGCAGGAGGAGACCATTCTACATGCGCTTCGGGATTGTCGTATGATTAAGTCACGCTGGAGTGCGTTACTGAGAAGGGAAGGACTAAATATTGGTGCTTTCTTTAACCTGAATTTATTAGAGTGGTTACAGGCTAATCTGTCTAGTCCTCATGTCTGGAAAAATGTGTTTATAACTGCTGTAAATCAGTTTTGGAAATGGAGAAATCACAGTGTTTGGGGTGAAGGGGAATCCAGACCTCCTGACCAATTGTCCGCTATTGTGTGCAGGGTTAAGGAGATTGAAGCTATAGAGAATCTGGAGAAGATGTCACGATATTCTCCGATACGACAGGAGCAGTTAATCGCTTGGGATAGGCCTCCAAAAGATTGGGTGAAGCTCAATACGGATGGCGCAATGCGGAGTTCTATAGGTCGTGCAGCAGCAGGAGGTCTTCTTCGGGATAATGACGGGAAGTGGATGGGTGGTTTTACCGCGAATGTAGGACAATGCTCAAGTGTCGATGCTGAACTGTGGGGAGTCTTTTATGGACTGAAGTTGGCTAAAGCGAAGGGTGTGAAGAAGCTCATGCTCGAGGTTGATTCCAAGATTGTGGAGGGATTTCTGATGGACAAGGCTCTACCGAATGTCACGACCTCATCCCTGCTTGCTTTAGTCAAGGAGGAATTAAGGGGCGACTGGCAAATCCGCGTGAGACACGCATACAGAGAAGCCAATCAGTGTGCAGATCACTTGGCCAACTTAGGTTTTGATAGGGGAATAGGTATGCATGTGTTAGTAGACCCCCCCTTGAATCTTATTGCTCTTTTGTTATGTGATGTTGGGGATGTTTCATTCCCTCGAACGGTTGTAAGTTCTTTTGCTAATTAATATATTTCAGTCATGGGGCGCCTTAGCCTCTCCTTCTCGACCAAAAAAAAAAGTTCCTCCAAAAAAGAAGGGACACGTTGCCTTGTGATAAAAAGAGGGCGGCAACGGATCACTTTGACTTTTCTTTTCATAAAAGAGTAATTCAAATCCGGATTATCATTTAAATGTAACACAAAGGAAAAAGCATTCTCCACTTGCTATTTATATACAACTACGTTTCATGTAAGGACCCTACGTACCCATTTGGCTAACTCCATTTATTTCCTTCCACCTTTCCATTTGCATCATTGTTGTAACTACAGGAAACTCAAAGCCAACTTCGAATCCTTATATAAAAAAATACAGACTAACCTCAAAGAGATTAATATATAAGTTATATAGAGAGATCACTAGCTCAATTTATTGCCAGCCACCATGGGAAGAGCTCCTTGTTGCGACAAAGATGGGCTAAAGAAAGGGCCCTGGACCCCTGAGGAAGATCAAAAGCTCATCGACTACATTGAGAAAAATGGTTGCGGGAATTGGAGAACTCTCCCAAAGAATGCCGGTAAGTTACTTGACAATTATAATTCTTACAAGGTGTAATTATTAGTGTAGAAATTTGCCTTAATAAATAACATTTCTTGCATATATGTATACAATAATTTTCCATTTTCGTAGCTTTTTACTTTAAACTTTCTTTTGAAAGGTTTTTCTCCCTTCAATTTGAAAACCTTTTGGTTGTTCTAATATATTTTTGGCCAAAATTATCTAGTAGCAGTTTTCACTAATCCGGTTAATTCAATTACTTGGTGCTTGTTTGTTTTGAAACTTCTTCTCTTTTTTGGTTATTTCAGGGCTTCAAAGATGTGGAAAGAGTTGCCGTCTTCGTTGGACAAACTACCTTAGGCCTGACATTAAGAGAGGCAGGTTTTCCTTTGAAGAGGAGGACACAATAATCCAGCTTCACAGCATCTTGGGAAATAAGTGAGTCAAGTGTCCTAATTTTCCCATATCTCTTAATGTATTAATTAACAACTATATGTTCCTAATTGTGTTATACAATCATACGTGTAGATGGTCTGCAATTGCTGCTCGGTTACCTGGGAGGACGGACAACGAAATAAAAAATTACTGGAACACCCACGTTCGAAAAAGGTTACTAAGGATGGGGATTGACCCAGTAACCCATAGCCCAAGGCTGGACCTCCTCGACCTTTCCTCAATTCTGAGCTCATCTCTATATAGCTCCAACCAAATGAACCTCTCAAGGTTGCTTGGGGTTCAACCTTTGGTCAACCCTGAACTCCTAAGGCTAGCCACCTCCATTGTTCGTGACCAAAACCAAAACTTCGTCCTCCCAAATGATTTTCAAGAAAATAATTTTCAGCCCAATAGCCAATTATTCCAAAACCAACAACTGGTTCAAGAAATTCCCACTTCGAGTTCGTCGTACGCTGGCGTGGGCCAATTCCCAACTGGCGATCACTTCGGCTCACTATTAATTGGCCAGGATTGGAACTTTGGTGGCGACTATACCCCTCTGCCAAGCTATTACAATGGCTGTTCCTTTGACTCAAGCCAGGGAGCAACATTGGACCCTTCGCTATCGGTTCTTTCGACTCCTATTTCGAGTCCGGCGACGTACGTTAATGGTACCGGGAGCACTACGACGGAGGAAGAGAGCTACTCTGGCAACAACAATACGATAAGATTTGAGATTCCGGCGGATGTTATGGATGGTAGTAACTTCATGTACTGTCATGAAACTTGAAGAAATAAAAGTGCATTTGTTCTTTTCATTTTCACTTTTAATTTTTGTTGTCTTAATTTTATTTTGTCTCCTCAAATCTCACACGAAACAGTTGTTATAAAAACATATGCGCTTAATTGGATGTCTCCCTTTACGTGGCACTCAATATACAAGTAATTTATCATGCATGACACCGATGCCAGTTGCAACTCCTAGAAATAAGAAGTTCAACATGATTTTATTATAGAAGCCTCTCATTAAAGCGTGGAAAATTAATTATTGAACAAGTTCGTGAAAAAATGGATAAAGAAGTGGGACAGTTTGAATTGTTTCGTTGATGCGAAGAAAAAGATTCTCATTTAATCAATTCGTGCAAATTTTTCAGCCGCAATAAAACTTTTTTTAATCTTTAACATAATTTCTCTCCTAACGTAAAATAACTATTTTAACTTTTTCAACTGAGACCTCGGTCATTACTTTCATTTGTATAGAACATACTTAATTCCGTAGAAAACTGGTTTCCTACTATTGGACTCAGCTTGTTCTTCTAGCTGTTGTTTTGATTATTACTTGTCGATTCTTGGCGTGGCGTTGTTGTACTATGCCTAGGCCGTGAACGTCTAAGGGATAGACCACCTTGGCGCTGTCTGTTGCGACTTGGTTGTATTTTATTTTGCCATAAATACATTTACCCTTACAAAAAATTGTATTTTGCAAAGATGGTAAGAAAACTCATTTACATATTGGTTATAAATAAATTTTTAATTTGTGTTGAAGGCTAAAATAATTAAGATATTTACGTGACAGTTCGATTAGGGCCAAGATTTTTCAATACCTTGGTGTTGGCTAGGAGGAAGGCGGAGACGACGTTTAGGGCCGACATGATAGAGATGAGTTGATGTGTAATTTCTAAGAGTTGGGTGCGTGAGACCCAGCATTAACAAAGTGAATTACTAGTTGTTAGGTGTGAAGGATCCAAGAATAACAAAGTGATTTGCTAGATGCTTGATGTGAAGGACCTCAAATAAAAAAAATGAGCTGCTCGGTGTGTGAGACCTAAGAGTGTCAAAAGGAACTAATAAGTATCGGGTGTGTTGGACCTAGTAATGACAAATGATCTTGTGAATTTTTAGTTGTTGGGTATATGAGACCCAAAGGTGGTAAGCTGAATTTGGCAATTCCTAGGTCATGTGTGTGAGACCTAGGGATGGTAGTTTATGTTTAACTTTTCTAAGTACTAGCTGCATAGGATTTGGGAATTGTCTGAGTGTGACACAATCAACGTGTGTTGATCTAGATGTAAGTGTGAGCTATCGAGCAATCACTAGCTGAAGGAGGTTGTATACGGTGACAATGATGGTGGTATAGATTAGGTTAGAGGAGATTCTATAAATTATGAAGATGCAAGGGACAAGGTTTGAGGTAGACTCAAGTAAAGGTTAGAAAGTCCAAGATGACTGAATTCAATGTGAACTTTACTCTGAAGGAACAATTTCTAAGAATAAGCATGAATTCTATGAAAGATGAGATAAAATAGAGAATAGAATTCCACTTAAATAGGGGTAAAGACCAAAAAACTAGATAAGAATGAGAAGATTCAAATAAAAATAAGCACTTGAGGGAGTCGGGTATCTGAAACTTGTTCGAGATATGGATAAACATGGTTAGAGATAAGTATTTTATGTCTGAGTTCGACTACAACTTGGAGTGCATGACAATAGCTTCTCTATATAAATAATGCTTAAGATAAGACTAATGACTACTACTAAATTAAATCAAAAAATTGTTTATCAAACCCGCTAATTTTTTATCTTAGTGTAGCTTAGTTTATAGGTTAGAATAGCACTAGAGTAGCCTATTTAGTCTGGTTCTGGCTACACTAATTACTTTAGCATTAGATCAACATTGGACAAAGTTTCAAGCTGTCAAAAGATTAATCTACATTTTTTACTCAATATTGTTTAGGTATACTTGGTGGGACTAAAAAGATATTTAGAGAAAGAGTTGGGATATATTCCCTCTTTGCTAGTTGGTAGAGACAATATGAGGAGTCTTGTAGGCGCTTAAAAAAGAGTTGTAGGTACTTTGATGAGTCATGTATGCTTTAGATATACTAGACATTAAAGTACTCATCAGTCAAGTCTAGAAAGTTCCAAACTTGATAGACGAGTCATCTCAAGAAGTATC
This sequence comes from Hypericum perforatum, assembly GCA_012979155.1. NCBI lineage: Eukaryota > Viridiplantae > Streptophyta > Magnoliopsida > Malpighiales > Hypericaceae > Hypericum > Hypericum perforatum. The sequence continues at coordinate 9,381 of SOPF01023223.1, forward strand.
TAAAAGATTATTAAGCCTACTCTAATTAGTTGAGTCCTTTGATCATCTTTAGATTCAACAGTTCTTTATGCACGAGGAGACCCTAGATAATTTCTTTGAACAAGATGAGGAGGTGATATATAATAACCTAACACTTCAAGATATCGTTAATATTTTAACTTCTTCTTCTTCTCAATACATGATATTGGAGCAAAAAGTATTGAACTCTAGATTTTCTACTCTTAAGCTGACTCATGAAATCATAAGGTAAGAAGAATTCAATCCAAGCTCTCTTACTCTTGACCCAATTTCTCAATCTATGATATTGAGACAAGAAGGACTTAATGAGTGAAACATCCATCATTAACTAATGCTTGATTCTACCTAATGACTGAGGGCAAAAGGACAACCTAACCTCTCTTATTTTGAGAGTCTGGTTTTATAGTCAACCAACTTGTATTTTTATTCTTCAGTTACTATAATTGGCCTTCAAAAGAGTAGAGAGAAAGAGAATTCTAAGAAAGTGAAAGCCAACCCTAAAATCCAAGGGACTAAACTTAGAAGGCAAAGAAGACTGTCCGATAATGGTATATCAAAAGCTCAAAACTCCTTTTATTTAAGAATAGTTGATAGTCATAAATAAGGAAAAGTCAGCCCTAAAACATAAGGGATAAAATATAGGAGGCGAAGAAGGTTGCATGGCAATACCAACCTATAACCTCAAAAGTATTATTGTCTGAAGAAAGGTAGTATCTCTAAGCAAAGGTAGATCGACCATAAGATCCAAAGGATAAGACTTGGGGGCATGGAAGGCCTTTTGATAAAGTCTTCTCAAAGACCTAGAAGTTTTTTTATTCAAGGGAAGTTTGTGATATGTGCAGGTTCCATCATCCCTGAATCAAGGTGAACCTATAAGGAGCAAGGCAATATAATAAGTGACAAGGTGTTTGGAGATCTACATCTTATCATCATATGACATAATTGGGTATGATGGTCTAGACCCTAAGAAACTATTTTGAAGGTTATAATATATACTTGCTCCAAGTAAATTAGGTGACGTAAAAAAGAACCTTGTATATGGAGTATTTCTACACTTAAACAAGGACCTTATTGAATATCAGTCGGGTTATGTCTGATGTTGGCCTTACTTATTACCTATCAATTGATACTAGAAGTTGTTGACCCTTACCCAAAGAATACTTACCTCTAACTCTCTTCGGTCATTTGAATCAAAGGCATGCAGGAGGCATTATTGAAGTCTAAAATAATTAAGGTATTTGATGATGACTCACTTGGGCTAAAATCCATCAGTACTTTGGTATTGACTAGGAAGTAGACAGAGATTACATTTAGGATTGACATGGTAGAGTTGAGTTGTTATGTAATTCTAAGGTGATGGGTGTGAAAGACACATGAGTAGCAAAGTAAATTGCTAGGTGAAGGGTATGAAGGACCTAAGAGTTGTAAATGAGGTGCTGAAAGTGTGAGATTAAGAGTTTAAAAAA
>SOPF01023225.1:4696-15500 GCA_012979155.1 Hypericum perforatum
GGGTTTTTACCTACGAATAGGTAATAACATGTTCTGGATTTGTGGTCATTGATTTGTATAGTCTAATCTACATTTGCAAAAATAAAAATCATTAAGTGTGTGTGATTTTCCAATAAGATACCTCTCCCCGATTTTTTTTAAAGATATTATAGTATTTAATTTATGATTTCAGGATGAATTTCTTTAGGAGAGTACATGACTTGGCTAATGATACTCATAACATAAGTTATACCGAGCCAGATAATGGTCAAGTAAAATAATTTTTTGAAATCTTTGAACATCAGAAACAATCTAGCATGCAATGTCAGAAAATTTAAGATTAGACCTAGTTGGGATTTTAAAAAGAGGTGATCCTAACTTTTTGGTGTTTTTTAAACAAATCAAAAGTATATTTTCTTTAATTTCGAATAGACCCTTAGATTAGTAAGCAAACTCAACACCAAGAAAGTATTTCATTTTCCCTATATCCTTGTATCAAATCTCATATGTAATTTTGATTTCAATTTGCTAATAAGAATGTTACTATCATTAGTTATAAGAATATCATCGATATAAATGAGAACAATAATTTTGCCTTGATGTCCAATTGACACAAAGAGAGTAGAGTCTAAATAGCATTTGTATCTCCCGTCCAACGGAGAGCACATTCTCTCTCTCTCCCAAAGAGAGCTCCTAGGGTTTAATCCCTTTTATCTTTTGGTTAGATCTAACCACTATCACCACCACCCATCTCCATCTATCACCACCCCAGATCCGACCACCTACCACCTCCAGATCCGACTGCCCTCCTTGACGCGCCACCACCTCCAGATTCGGCCGCCCACCACCTCTAGATCCGGACGCCCACCTCAGATCCGATCGCCCACCTTCAGATCCGGCTACCTACATTTAGATCCGACCACCTATCTCCGAATCTGACCGCCTACACGTTGATCTGGTCATCTTCACTTAGATTCGGCCACCTACCTGACTATCGGCCACCACTTCTTAATTAGAATCACCACCTCCGAGTCAGTCTAGCCTCGTCGAGCCCCACCGGAACCTCGCCAGAACCTAGCCAGAGCTTTACCACCAGTCGCCTCGACTAGGCCCTCTCAAGCCTAGGGTCAAGCTCCCTTAGCCTCCGTCTCGGCTCCCTCGCCGCTGGCTCCCTCGCTCTACCTCTCGAGCCTAGGGTCATGACTACCCTTCCCCTCAGGCCGCCTCGGCCTCTCTTGGCTGCTGGCGTTTGAAGAGGAGTCTCAGGGGAGCCCATTTATGGTGTCCGGAGGGGTTGATCACGGTGGACCTCTTCTCCGGTCGTCTCTGCTTTCGGCATCTGCCTCGTATTGTCTACGGATGTGCCTTCTATTGTTATTTATGTTTGCTTTACGCATTATCCGGTTTCTTGCTCTTATCTTCTTCAGGCTTGTGGCTCGTCGGTTCTCGGTGACTGTCCTGTACCACTTCTTCGAGTATACCTGGGGTATAACGAAGGTCTCTTCGGAGGCACCTATTCAAGCTGCCATTTGGGTCAGCTATTTCCTCGCTCCTGTGAACGCTTCCACGTTCACTTTCTCTTCCACGATGCCTGCGGAGTTACTTTTGCACTGCTTCCTTTTGTCGTATTTCTTTCTCTGTTTTTAATTTTCTTGTACTTGGTTGTTTTCTGCCCATTGTAATAGTTATCCTTAATTAATACAATGGCTTAAAGCCTCCTTTCTCTAAAAAAAAATAGCATTTGTAGAATTCAAAATTAATCAACTCACCACTTAGTCGATGGTACCATGCTAGAGATGATTGTTTTGATCATGTACAATTTTATGCAATTTACATACATTAATAGGAGTGTTTATTTTGAGTCCAAGAAGTATTTTTAGGTAGATTTTTGTCCAGTTTCTATGCAAGAATGCATTTTTCATGCCATATGTTCCAACAATTATTATGACGCCCATTGATAACGATATTCAATGTTGTAAGGACTCCATCTCTAAGAACACAATTTACATACTTTTTTATGACTGTTTGTTCTAAATTTTGTTATAATGATAATAATGAGCATAACTTTATAAATTTAAACATTACACTAGTCGGATGTCAATAGCATGAATAGCATGAAAATTAGAAAAGATGTTGAAAAACAAGATTCAAAAGTAATTTAAATAAAAATCACTCTCTCTATATTGAAAAGGACATTAATAACCTTGCCGTAATAGTTTCCCATCAAATCATAACTTCAATTTCCCATTTCCTCTAGCTAGAACTCATTACCACACCGAGGCACAAAAAGAAGGATCTTTACCCATTTCCTATCTTTATATTTTTTTTACCTCAATGACGCCCATCTACAATGGCCACAATTTAAGATTGAGTACTATTTAGCTATTCAAAGTAGGTAATACTTTAATATCAATCACTATTTAGTTTTTTGGTCGGACAAAATATTTTTTCTGATAAGAATATTAGGAAGTAAAGTAGAATTACGTAAAGAATGGAGGGGAAGGAAAGACTCTTAACACCTACTTTGCAGTTTTATACTAGTAGTCAATCTTTTCATTTAGTAATAAGGAAGAAGTCACTAAACCTTTATTGTGCGAGTACAATAGGAAAAACTACCTTCTTAAGTTATTGATACACACAGATTTAAAATGGTTCGTGGAATTTGCTTGAGTTGAATCATTTAGGAAGAACATGGAACCTAATTTTAGTAGAAGCCAAAACAGTCAACGGAACACGAACGATCTTCAAATGAGCACCGAGATTCTTGAGGCGTGTTTTAATCACTAATTAAAGTATTGTCCACCTCCACTACAAAATATGAGAATGAAACAGATAGTTGGAATGGCAAGGAGAACAAGTTCAAGTTTTCTTAAAGGCAATAAATTAAAATAAAGGGATAATTGCACTCGCCCCCCTTAGGTTTGCGGAAATTAGTGATTCAGTCCTTCTATTTTTTTATATTATTATTTAGACCCTCAAGTTTGTGAAAAGGGTATTAGTTAGCCCCTATCGCCGGAATCCGGCTATTTCTTCGGCGAAAATGGACATGAGATGACGAAAATACTCTTTTCGTTGAAAAAAATAAATACTCTCTATTTCCAACTTAAAACCTGCGCCCAGCCCTTATTCCCCTATTAACCCCTTCCCTTCTCCACCTTCTCCCTCCAAATCCCAAGCTTGCCCAAAAAATTTCCCGTCCAAACTTTCCAGGAGAGCCTCTTCTTTTCCACTCTTTTGTCCCCGATTAGTAGACCCTGAAGCCCAATTACCGACATGCCAAACAAAAAGAGTAGACAAGAGATTAGGGTTAATGAACCTACAGATTTACAGATTTTGGAGAGACAAAAGAGTAGACAAGAGAGTGTACCTATTTCAGTCGAATCGGGGTCTCAAATTCGGGAATGCATGCAGAATCGGAGGGGAAATTTTTTGGGGAAGCTTGGGTTGGAGGGAGAAGGTGGAGAAGGTGGAGAATGGGTTAAGCCAGGGAATAAGGGAAGGGGTTAAGACTTAAGAGAGGGAAGATAAGGGCTGGACACAGGTTTTAAGTTGGAAATAGAGAGAATTTAATTTTTTTCAACGAAAAGGGTATTTTCGTCATCTCAGGTCCATTTTTGCCGGAGAAATGGCCGGATTCCGGCGATAGAGGCTAAATAATACCCTTTTCACAAACTAGAGGGGCTAAAATAATAATAAAAAAATAGAGAGGCTGAATCACTAATTTCTGCAAACCCGAAGAAGGCGAGGGCAATTGTCCCTAAAATAAATTCAAAGTTCATCCTTCATGAAAGGGACATCTTTATTCATTATTTGTGTATTTTGATTTTAATCCAAAATAAAATGGATGTTTAAAATGCGCTAAGGCTAGCACCTCATCAAAAGAGACTACTACCTCGTCCAAAACTAAAAGAGGCTACCGCCTCTTCTAAATTAAAAGGCATCAACCGCTTTGTACATAATCGTAAGAGAAAGTCAAAGCTATCATACTTTGACATAACATCTGCAACTCGATTTCCTTCGTGGTAATCGTGTAGTATCTTAATTAGCCTAATTATTCCACACGACTTTTGTTGCCCATTATTGGAAGATCCAAATCAGGTTCAAAATCACGTAAAATTTTGAACTCTTTCCCAAAAATAGAGAGCTAAAACATCACATAAAATAGAGAGCCAAAACATCACATATGAGGTTTCGTATGTTTATGGTTCTCTTATCTATGTTGTTCGTTATTTTGTTTCATGTATTGTAATCCTCTATTATTAATATAGGCCTTGCGCCACAATTTAAAAAAAAATCATCACATATGCAACTCAATAAATTTAGTTGCTCAAAAAATTGAACTACCCAAAACTAAGCCTAGCAAGTGCGCCATGGGAGGTGCATAGGGTACCCCAAAAAAAAAACCAATTTCACACGACAACTCAATAAATTTAAACAGACAGACACAAAAGAACAACTTCCTCCTCTCTTGCACTGATTAATAAATGCTCAGTTGAACAAAACCAATATCCCCTATTTCCTTCCCTTCCATAAATGCAATTCTACCTACAATAACTTAGATCAAACGGTGAAAACGTTGTTCTAAACTTGATCTCTTAGATGTCTCGACTTTAAACACTTAGGAATACAACAGTGTTAAGTGCTTCCAACTCTCAATAATATTATCCTATTTGAATCTCGATTAGTCGGGACAGTAGTGTTCGGGGTACTATATGACATGAACAAAAAAATATAAATGCAATTCTCACCCTCCACCAATAAAGGTTCTGGTGTTGTCTCCGTGAGCTTTTTCAGTTTCACGATTCCTGTACGCTCCATAAATTAATATTCCAACTCCCTTCCTTGTTGAGTAGTTGGAGGATTAAATGCCACTACATTAATGCTACCGCCATCTCCCTTTCGTGTTTTTGGGATTCCCCTTCTTAAAGTCTTTGGTGCTCTTCCAGCCTCTTTCCTGATTGTGTTTTCTTTATCAACTCAGTGTATGTACCAGCAAGTTGTTGCCTTCTAATAGTGGTACATCTCCTTTGCCCCTCTCGAATATGATAATAATCTATGTTAGGTCTCGAGCTTGAGTTCTTCAATACATATTTTGTAAGTTCCATTGCTATTTACTGGTCCTCTTCCCTACCAGCACTTTCATGTTCGTTCTGCCTGGTTCTTAGAAAATTATGGCTCCTTAGTTTTTGTTCGTATATAGTTGTTCAAGTTTTCCTCTTTCAAGCATTACAGCATATTACTTCTTGCTCAAGAAAGGCTATACTGTCAAGAGGGATTGATGCCAGATGCAAAATTAGATCAACCGAAAAATTGCACGCGCATTTTTTTTATAAGCAGATTCATATTTTATGGAGGTTTAAATCCCAGTCTAGTGCAGCAATCACAAATATTCACTGTACCATTTATTACTACTTAAACTCAAAGATTAATATACTAGAGGTGGATGAACGGGATGTTGGTCCGGTTCAATGAGAAATTCGGGATCCCGACGATGGGACTCTTGATTTTTGATTGAGCCGTGCCAATATCACGTGTCTATACTCAAAATATATTTAAATACCGTTAGTTAATAGTACATTTATACAATACCTTTTTTGTTAATTTTTTCATACATAATACCTTTGACAGTAATCATATCTCCTTGAGTAGTTAAACGTTGGGGTCCGTTGCTATATACATGTCATCAGTTGTTTTTGGTAAGTCCTTATATGTCATCAGTTAATCTTAAAACAACTCATATATGATACCTTAATCCGAATTATTTTGAATTTTGCTAACATTGTACTAGACTATTCTCTTATTTCATTTTTTAATGCATGATATTCTCCTATTTTTATTTGTAACACCTGCTGTGACGATGCTTGTCGACTCGACCGCGCAAAAATAATTGTCATTTTCGGATTTTTAACTTCTGTTCTGCTATGGTTTTAAAGGAAAAATTGAATGTCGAGAAGGGTTTCGGAAGCATCTCATGATTCATCATAATCCACCGTAAACTGATTGATGTTCTACTGCTTTTGATCTAATTCATAATTAACGGATTCCCAGCTTAAGTGGTGAAATATATTTTACACTAACATTTATCTTTTTGTGGGCGACGTTCATTTTTATGTAAAATTGTATTTACTTATTTAAAGTTAATTATTTTTACAAAAATTTGATAGGAAAAAATTAAATAGAAATAACTACCCTTATTATTGTGACTCCGCTAGGTTATCTGTAATGAATACTAAACCAAATGAACAACAGTCAAATTAGCATACGTAAGGGGAGTTTATTGTCTATTATCTTTCAATAAAACTTAAAAGAGAGAAAATAAATGTATCGAGACCACTATAAAATTATTAATTATATCAGGTTATATTTATATAAAAAAATTATATTTAACGCTGGGTCCATGAAATGTACTAAGTTCAAAGAATATTATTATTACCGTCGAAAGCAAACAAAGGAGGTATGTTTTCATTTTGTTCATACTGTTATGGTCACAGAGTTGTCATAATTGGTCAAGTTCGACCATATTTACTCGAATCCGAATTGTGTGTTGGTCCTAATAGAGAAATTATTCTATGGAGACTAAAGAGGCAGTGTCCCCATATGGGGACTTAAATCTAGACCATCTGATTAGAATTTTTTTAAAAATATTCTGATCTAATGGTGTGAAATAGTTCAAGGGCATTTTTGACCTATTACTCAAACTTAAAAACCCACCACATATTGACTTATCTCTTTTTTAGCATAATCATCATTAAATATCCCATTTTTTAGGAAAACTTAAAATTTAAACCCTATAATTTAAATCCACTCCATCCTTCACGATTCTTCTTCCATTTACAAAACTTTTTGTATTCATTCTTCAAAAAGCAAAATCCCTAGTTCTGGAGAGAGTAACAAAGAAGAAGAAAAAAATACAAACATGCCGAACGAGCTCTTCCGGCCTCCACCTCTGATATCCACTCCCAACCCTAACCTGCCCGTCATCACAGAATGTCGCCATCGCCGTTCGTATTCTGATATCTACACCCATTGACCATCGCTGTTCGTATTCCTCCCCTTCACATTCATCATCGTCGAACACCCTCTTTAGTCACCGTTTGTATTCCTCCCTTTCGCATTCATTATCGTCGAACACCCTCTTTGGTTGCCGTTTGTATTCCTCCCCTTCGCATTCATCTTCATTGCCATTCGCATTCCTCCCCTTCGCATTCATCGCCGTCGTTCGCCCATTGATCGTCCACGTTCGTAAACTAATAAACTAGTAAACTAGCAAATTATTAAACGAGTAAACTAATAAACCAGTAAATCAGTAAATCAATAAACCAATAAACCAGTAAATTAGAAAACCAGAAAACTAGTAAACCAATACACAGTAAATTAATAAATCAATAAACAAATAAAAAATGAATCAATAAACCAATAAACCATCAAATCATTAAACCAGTAAACCAATAAACGAGTAAATCAGTAAACCAATAGACAAGTAAATCAATAAACCAATAAACTAGTAAACCAGGAAATTATTAAACTAGTAAACCAATAAACCAATAAATCAATAAACTAATAAATCAGTAAATGAGAAAACATAGAAAGAATAGTTTAGTGATTAAAATAATGATGGCTACTAATTAAGATTTTTGTAGGAGGTTAATTAATGGGAGAAATAAATTGCTAATTAGGTGGGAGATTAATTAATTAGAGAGATAAATCAATTAATTCAAAATAGGATAGTAGTTTCAGAGATTATGGAGAGAGAAATAAATCAATGGAATTTTACCAAATCACCCTTTTTTATAAACTCCCTTCCTTTAGTCCCCATATGGGGACTAATAACTAGTCCCCTCCAAATCCACATATGTTCCGTGTGGACTCATATACCAATTTAAAAAAAATATGGATGATTTGACATCTACAAATAGGTTGGGTAGTTTCGTCATTTATCCTCTCATTTTATTATTATTTTCTCTATCCTCACTAATTTTCTCATTTTTTTCTTCCGCTTCTCCTTCTACATCTTCCTCATTATCTCTCTATGTCCTAATCTTAAAGTCAGTAGCTCTATATAGTAGAAATCTCCAAGTTTAACTATGATAATTAGTTTAAGGCTCTACGGTCAATTAACTCTTTCTACGCCTAGAGATTTCGATAGTGACACTGTTATAGAGGATCGAGATTCGATGGTGTTGGTAGGAGTGCTACTTTGAGATGAACAATGAAATCACGACGATGATCGGTGAGTCCACCGATAAGATCCCAACTTTGATCTCTAATTGTCTCTCCCAACTGTGTCTGTACAGCAACAACCTATCACAACGTACTTTGATCTCTACTTCTCCCAACTCTGTCTATAAAGCAACAACCTGTTGCAACGTCTAAATGACAGATTGGGTTATATCTAAATCGTAGATTGGGTTATATCAAAATGGCAGACTGAATTATATCAAAATAGCAGACCCAGTTATGGCAATCAGTGAGCTCGCCAGTGAGATCCCAACTCCAATGTATGCTCTTTTCTCTTGGCTCGGTGTCCCCACAGCAATAACTTGTATTAACATCTTAATGACAGACTGAGTTATATCCAAATAGTAAATTGGATTATACAAAAATGGTAGACTAAGTTATATCTAAATGATAAATTGAGTTATCTCTAAATGGTTGATCTAGTTAATTTAAATAGTAAACTAATTTATATATAAATAATAGATATGTCGTTTTAGATTACTATTAATATGTCGTTATAGATTATATTAATATATAATTCAGACTAATAACAATACGCCATTATGACTAATATGAACATGTTATTTTCAGACTTACAGTAACACGTCAATTTCTGACTAACAAGAACACAATATTTTCATATTAACATGAATGTTTGATTATAAAATAACAACAACACGACATTCAGAATAATAGAAATACGTCATTTAGATTAAATGTACCATGTCATTCTGACCAACAAAAATATATCATTCCGACCAATAAATCATTTTGATCAACAAAAATATTATAGGTACTGCGTGTAATGAGACAATTATCATTTTATTCCTGCCAGGTAAGTCCGGTATGGTATAAGACACACGCATCATGTCCCTAATCTTACCCACATATTGACTCTTCTTATATAATGTCCCGACGGATTCAACAGTCACTCTGAACTTATTACTTTTCCTTGACAAGTTCTTTTTCCAGTGTTCAGAAACCATGAATGCTATTTCAAGCGAATGTATCATATGTTTTTGGGGTACTATGTTTCTACTAAATAACTTGTACATTTTTTTTTGTATTTCTTGATGTTCATTTGTAAGAAAAAATAGTTTGGCAAAAACAACAAAACTTTGATCACCAAATATTACGTAACACCCAACCAAACTTTCTGAAATCACCCTAATGATCCGAGTCTAATTGTTGTTCCCGTAAATACAATGACATAACCAGATTAAGTTACTTAAATACTTAATCCAGTAGTTACTCGACCCACTCCCCTCCTCGCTCTCTGACCACCCCCTGCCATATCTTTTATTTGACGAATTAGATTGGGTTACACATAAAAAATACTGTCTTGGATGTTAATTTAGTGTAGTCCTGACCACGGTTCGAATTCGAACAAATTCGAATTGAATTGGTTCGAATTTGAATTATCAAAACATTAAATCATATTCAATTCGTCCTTGGACAAATTGAATACGAATTATAAACCTTGAAATTCGAATTGAATCCGAATCAAAATTGGAATTTATTCTTAAATATTTAATTAAAAAATAAATAAATAAATAAATACTGAATAAATGTTTAACATTTTTTGAAAAAAATAAACTAAAGTTTGAGTTGTGCTTAATGTGCCAAAATAAGTTGTCTTTCATTTACGATTTAAGGGTTTCATGATTTAGAGTTTAGGGTTTAAAAATTTACGATTTAGTATATAATTAAGTTTAGGTTTTAGGATTTTAGATTTGTGGTTTAAAATTTATGATTTAATAAACAATTGACTAAGAGTTTTAGGGGTGTTTGAGATTTTTTACCCCAATATATATATATATATATATATATTATACAAATTTTAATCAAATTCAATACAAATTTAACTCGGATTGAATTCAAATTAAATTCGCTGGTTTGACGAATTATAAAAATCTTAAATAGAATTCAATTCATACTATTACGAATTCGAATCGAATTGTTGAGAAATCGAATTATATACGAATCAAATTGAATTATTAACAAAAAGAATTGCATCGAATTACGAATTAGATTCAATTCTTGGCCAAATCTAATTTAGTGGTTGGAGTTCCAATAAAAAAAATTATAATCTGACGACCAATATTAAATCAGGGTACTCTAGTGATTATACCTCCTTGTTTCCTTTCTCTCTCCTATTCTAATTTCAGTCTGCCACTCCATCTCTCTCCCTCTTCTTATCAACAAAAGACCACATCTTAGACCGTCTTTTCTAGCGACCCGGTCAAGTTCTCTAATGAGCATATCTTAGGCAGTCGACTTTCCTGCGAGCATATCTCATGTGTCCTACCTAGCGGTCAGCATATCTTGATGGTCAAGCTCGCCGACAAGGACATCTCAAGCCGTCTTCTCCAACGATGACAAGCATATGACTAGGTGGGTTGTTGCTCAAGTTGAAAAAGATCCTGGCCTTCATCGCACCGCCTTAAGGCTACCGAGAAGGAGTTATTGGCCTTCGTAACAATGGTGTCATCGATGGAGATGGAGATAAAGGAGATTGTTGACGGTGAGGATCGGTTGGGATGGTGATGCCGGAGATGCATTGGATGGTGATGCCAGTTTGTTGGACTTAAGGGTCGATCAGGATGGT
>SOPF01023228.1:0-22007 GCA_012979155.1 Hypericum perforatum
CTCGTTAATCGGATTAGTTTAATTGTTTAAGGAATACATTTTTAGGGGGGAAAATCCAACGTTTTGAAATGCATAACATATGCGTTATGTGCCCAACATTTGGGCAGTTCATGAACAAGTTTACATAAGAGTAATACAACGATTCAATATGAAAAATTACATAAAAGTAATAAAAGTAATACAAAATATATATATATATATAAAACAATGCTTTTATTAATTAAGTAATAAAAGTAATACAAAAAATATATATAAAAAACATAGTTCAAATATTAATCATTCATTATATGAAAATTACAATAAATTACTAAATTGGTCATCAAAATATACTTATATGATTAATGATGTGAATGTACGTAAATAAAACAAATTATTAACTATAATATTTAGGTCTAAATATTATTAAACTAAGTTAATGTAATAACTTAGTAAATGGTTGTAGTTAGCATGGTTTTAAAAAATACGGTCTGACCGGCAGTTGGGCTGGCCGAACTATGAATCGGCCCCATGGGCGATCCATTTTTTGTCAATAAACTGCTCTTCGGGCGAACCATCCTATTTCTAATCGGACTGCCCAGTTTTCGGTCAGACCGAGGGTGATTCACCCAAAACAAATTTAAAATTTAAAATTTTATCTTTTATTCGAGATTATCTATTTGTATAGATACTTTATTTAGTATATTTTATAAAAATTAGTATATTTATATGTTATTATTGATTTATTATATAAATTATTTACCTATATACATATATATAATCCAAAATATTGCAAAAAATTAAAAGAAAATAAATCTGGGTCGACCTTCGGGTCATTTTTTAAAAATCCTGGTAATTAGTAATTGATGGTAGTGTTGGAACTAGGCCTAATTTGTGATCAATATTGGGCAAAATTAGGTCCTTGGCCCATCTGGCCCAATCTATGGACAGATTAGGCCAGTCAATAGGTTGGCCAACAAAAGTTGACTAGCTAGAGTTCATGTTAGTCGGGACGTACGTGACGTGGTGCCGACATAATTATTGCTAGATTTGACGGTGCCACGTGGCAATGTGACATAATCTAGATCCTCTTCAACAAGATATTTCCAACCATGTTCAAGTGTCTAATCAATGTACATACCTTGGGTTGTTAAATCGACTAGGAATGGTTGAGGATGATGACTGATTGAATAAAATAATCAATAAAGGTTCTCACTTAACAATTCTTCTATATTTTCTTGCTGGAAAATCAACGTCTAACATTTTTATTTATAGTTGTATGATTTGGAGATAGGGTAATATGTTAGTGTCAGTTTATGGTTTTACGGATTCAGTTAGATTCAGATCATATGCATGTTCTACGATTTTTTGTTGTTGATAATTTTGCGGTGTTATAGTTATTAAATATTCTGTTTTTGGATTAAGGTTTCGTGAAACGTTGCATGCATGAATTGGAAAATCGTTGTCGGCGATTCTGGTTTCTTTATGTACATGCTTTCATGGATTGGAATACTATTCTATTAAATTCTGCGAACATGGATTGGAACCAGAGTTCGTATTTTGATGAATGTTCTATCTAGTTCTTCACCTTGAAATACCGAAGAACTGCAATATCTCTGTGGAAGGTCGATTTATTATTCATTTGCTTTGCAGCCTTTTTTTTCATTGATGCTGTGTATCCTTGACTCTTTTTGTTCGTAGCATTTCTTCATCTCCGATTTATTATTCAAACCCTCCTTTCTGATTTGCCAAAATAAATATACCGGGCTTGATTTGGTACTCTTGTCATCCAGTTTTACTTATGGAAGTTCTGAGCTTTGTTTTGTGATGTAGCGTGGGGGTGATCCGCTAATTCTTTGCTTTGTCGATTTTGAAAATCTAGCTGTGCCGTGATCGCACTAAGTGCTTTGCAAGGTGTGTAATTTACGTTCATTCCATCATTCCGTTATTTATTAACATTATTATTATTGTATATAGCATGGAGCGAGATGGTCCTAGTGCACGCAGCCGAAGAGGAAGACATACTAAAAGAATTGGCAAAGGACGTAATATTGGACTTAGAGTACGTACTTCTGGACTTAGAGAAGGACGTACTGGGGGGCAGTCTGAAAGTTGTTATGTTGATGTTATGACATCACAGGAAGAACCTTCATAGTCACATCTACCTCTTTCAGGTTATTTTTCCAATTTAACATTATTTGAATTATGTTTGTTAATTGAGAATGAATTTTTACGTATACTAACAACCCACATGTGCAGAGACAAATTGGTTCCATGAGGATGACGATAGTGGGTTTCTCAACTTATCGTTGGAGACCCATATTGGCCATTCTCTGGACCCTGCTGTTACTATGCATAGGGGTGAGGATCATGAGATTGATGCCAATGATATTGATGGTGGTGATGACAAGAATAGTGATGGCGGTGATGATAAGGATAATGATGGTGGTGATAATGAGAATAGTGATGGTGGTCATGACGAGGCGGAAGACGGTGAACATGACAGTTATGTCAATAATAATGATGGTGTTGCTCGTCCCCAAAGACGTAAGTGAGGCATATATCAAGGACGGTAGAGGGAAGCGATTGAGCGGATCACTGGAAAGAAGATACAACTTTTGTTGGATGACGATAATGCACTTCCTATTGAGAATGGCCACATGCTTAGCTCAGAGTTTACCTTGCACATCCAGCTATTCGCACCATTTTGTATTCCTAATTCTGGTGATAAGGCTTGGACAGCTGTCCCACATGACATTCAGACAAAGATAAACATGGAAGTTATGGTAAGTATAATTTATTTCATTTTTTTTTACTTTTTAAAGTTATTAAAATAGTTTATTACTTCTTTCTATAATACTATTCTTTTGTAAAGCAAATTTGAAGCAAATTGGGATGATCCGAGATGGAAGTCAGTGTTATATGAAACTATACAAAAGTGTTATAGCAATCTTCGAGCAAAATACCACCAAAGATTTAAGAAGTACGATCGTAACAACTGCCCTAAGGAGTTAGTTAATTGGATAAATGATTGGTTTGATTTGTGTGATTTCTTCGATACTAATGTCAAATTTCAGGTTAGTTCTTATTCTATACTACATAAACTTGAGATTTTGCATATAATAGTTTTATGTTATCCTCTCATTTTTAATCTTACTTTTCACAGAAAAATTCTAAAACTAACATGGAAAATCGTGCAAAGATGCAATATCAACATTTAGGAGGGACGGGGTTATTTATGTATCATAAGAAAAGGCTAGTAAGTAACTGATTGTAATCTCTCATCAAATCTTATAATTATGGATTTTTTTGAGATGTCTCACACCTATTTATTTTTTATTCAGTGTATTACTGATGACATCAATCTATATAAGAGGATGCATTCCAAAAATAATAAATAGGTCTCTGACAACGCTCGAGAGAAATATGTAAGTTTCAGATTTTATAAGTAGTTGGTCAAATTAGTCAAATTCTTGTATTCATGAGAATTGACAGATTTTTGTATTCGTGACACTGTAAGTTTTAATATGTGCTTGATTCCCGGTGATATTGAACCCAATAGTGCCCTTTACTCTTTATAGTGTCACCGATATGAGGACATCAATTCTTCAATCCGTATAACGCAGCTTTTGACTCGGTGATCATCCTGAAATTTAAGTAATCATACACCTTTAGTATGTATCATGTTCAAGTGTCTCAAAATAAGACAATGTTATGTATTTATCATAATAGTATTTGTTTTTTATTACGTGCACGAACTAGGATATGAAGGTCACGTTATTTTATAAGATCAACATGAATGGATCAGACAAGTTTAAGATGGTGATAAGACCAAACGGGTGATCATTACCATTTATTTGGAAGGCTCGAGCTTGAATGGATCAAACCAAATGGGTCATCATTACCATTTATTTGGTGATAAGAATTATTACCAATAACCAATTCTTGTATTCGTGAGTATTGGCAGATTGATGATAACTTTATTGCTGTTTCGATGTCTTGGGTCTCAGCATATTTTTTTAATTTTTAATACTAAAGTGCTTTTGCCTTTTTTTTGATTTATTGAAAAAAAATTTCCAGGAAAAAATATTGGAGCTTCAGAATAGCAACAACCAAGATGAGTCAGGGGAGGTATTGACCCCGAGGAAGATAATGACCAAGGTTTTGGGGAAGAAGTCTGGCTATATCTGTGGCATTGGTTGAGCTGGCCCACGCATCAAAAGCAAAAGTTCTTCATGTTCGGGCTCCTCCAGTTCAAGTGCTGCTAATTCCCAATTTGTGGAACTGCGATAGAAGTACGATGATTTGCAGAAGAAGCTTAATATGTTGTTGGCTGAAAAGAAGTTGGAGCAACGCCAGCAACCTGAGCCCTCAGAACAACATCCTTATGTCCAGTAGTAATGGATGCAACCCCGAAGGTAGATGGGACCATTAGATCATCAGCCAACATATAATTGGTACCAGCAGCCATCGATGCAGCACCAGAGTGAGGTAGAAGCTACGGATCCTTATGGTACTCAGCATTGGCATAGTTATAATGGTCCACTAGTGCCACGAGGCCCAGTTTATCGACCTGATTATTAGCTTAACTATAACGTGTATCCTACACAATAGCAGTCATCTCATGATAGGTCTAATGGTGGATCTAGAAATGGTGATCTACCGATTTGTGGCCCAGCTTTTAGACCCGACTATCATCCTGCCTACGATATTTGTCCTCAACAACAACATTCACCTCAGGATAAGTGTAGTGGATCTAGGAATGGTGATCCTAATGTATAATGGTCCTGAGGATTGATATTCTTTTAAAGTTCTTTAGGACTAATATGTGACTTGTTGTTTTTAGCTTTTATGTTTTGATTTTTTATCTATATTATGCCACGGTGACATTTTGTATTTCTGGTAATAGCTGGATATTAATATATATAATGTTTGATGATTTTCTCTAAATGCAATTTATAATATTTATAATATTATATATGAATAGTTGATATTTAATGTTTCAAATAAAGAAATGATTGAGACGATAAATAAATAAACCGAAAATTAAATTAAATATTTAATTTAAAAAAATGATTGAAATAGTCCCGTAAAATGAGAATAGTGACCATTGTATATAGCCTCAAAAATGATTTTGAGGGGATATTGAATTTGTTGCTGCACGTTTTTTGCGATGATTTTTCACGCCTCATATCTGCTTAAGCAAGCATTCATTAGTTATTGCAAAAATGTTTTAGCAGTGCCATTAATTCCGCCTCAATTGGTTTTCAGCGATGATTTTTAGCAATGCCATTAATTCTGCCTCAACTGATTTTAGCAGGGAAGTAATGACAACCGCTATAACATTTTTGCGGTACTACTTTCGCCACTAATTTGCTACCCAATTTGCAATGACTTTTATCACCGCAAATACCTAGAGCGGCAACCCCTGTGCTGCGATAAAATTTGGACGGCGGAGATATAGAGGGGAAACCCTGTGACGAAATTTTTCCCCTCAAAATTACATTTGAGGAGATTTTAAGCTTTTATTAGCAATTTTTTTTCCTCTATATTCCATTATTTTTGTAGTGATCATCATTACTGATAGTGCTGATGATGGGCTCAGGACCAGACTTACTTTACGTTTTCCATTGGGTCTGCGTCCTAGGTTTGTGCATTTTAGGGGCATGAGAGTTGGTTATTTTAATGGATAGTCAGTATACTTAGTGTGAATTAAGAAAGGCACGTTTATTTTTGTAACTTTCTGTGTGTGAAATAGAACTGTTGAATCTAGATGTTCATCTTAGATGCTGCCGCAATTATCTTATATTGAGTTAATTGGAAGTTGATTTATTTTCTTATATATATATACAGTTTTCTCGTAATATCACATTATCTTATAAAGTATTATAAACAGTTTCTTTTGAGCAAATAACTTATATTAAGCGTTTTCCTAAAAAATAACTTACATTAGGCGATGATAGTTCTCTAGGAAATATAAGTGATAAATATTTATTAAAAGAAATTTGTAATTCTAACTTAAATAATGATTTAAAACAAGATGACCTAAATTAATTAACATCAAATGTTCTATTTAACTAATATATTTGACTTCGATTAGTTGGAAATCCGTCATTGCTAAATATTTGTTAGAACATTTTTGACACTTTCTAACAAGGCTCAAGCTAAAAAATTAGGGAGCATAGGTAATATAAGAAATGTGTAATTTTTTTTACGATCTGATTTCAACTTATTAATTAATTTTATTTGTACGAATAATTTATAATTTTAGTGAGAAAATATATTAAAAAATATAATTAATTGGGGTACTTGTTCGAGTTATATAAAGTTTTTGAAATATGATAAAAAAATTAATAAATATTTAATAGTAACATGTTACAATAGTATAATTCCAAACTTGTGAAAATGGAAAAGAATCTTATCAACTCCTGACCATAACTAATTTTTTTTTTACTTGGGTAGAGAACAAATCACACATTGACATTTCCTATTAGTATTTAGACCACCAACATGAAACACCCCAAAAAAACAAAGGGATGAATGACAAGCAGTGATCTGATTCAATTGAACTGAACCAAATCTCTAAAGGGGAACTAATAACACCAACCTTATATCTGAGTCTCATCATGACAAAGAAAAGAGAAAAAACTTTCCTATGCTTAATTGATCATCCTCTCTTGGATAGGGTTTTAAGAGGAGAAAGAGAGAAGAATTCCATTTCTATTTATCTGCTACCAAGGGAATCCCAACATGATCCTATTCTCATTGTCCTCCCAACCATTGCCATTGCCTAGCTCTTGCTTCATTGAAGCCACTGCTAATGCTTGTGTATGGGCTACATCTTCATAGGGCATCACCATCTCTCCCGAGACATTGTTCTCCACATTCCCATAGCCTCCATAGTACAAGATTGGGTGTCAAGGAATCTGCTTCTTAGTGCATCAAAGAAGGCAGGAGGAGGAGGAGGAGGAGCACTGCTAGCAGCTGGTGAAGAGTGGATGCTACTTGGGTTACTCGATGCGAAGAAAGGATCTTGGTCATGGTGATCATAACCCATCTGGCCACTAGTCTGCCTTTCGGGCATTGCAAAAGCAAGTGTGAGGTCATTAGAGTCATAAGCCAAAGGTGGAAGGGCAAGTAAAGGCTGGTCTTGCGCCCTCTTCACAGACAAGGAAGACGAACACGAAGAGGATGACAAAGATGATGATGATCTCTTGTTGCTCTTCCTACAACCTCCTCTGACTGGGACATTCCTCAAGGTGCTACCTTTGGTCCAGTACCTCCTACATGACTTGCAGAAGTACCTAGGCTGGGAGAGGTTGTAGTTGTTATAGTAACAGAACTTGGTGTTGGTAGAGTCACACCTACGGCAATTTAGGGCTTGGTCTGGTTGTGGCCTAGGCTGCTTCCTCTCTTGCCCTGCCTTTGAGCATACCAACATGTTCTCCATTGAATGTAATGACATTTCCTGAAACAAATGTAATGGTGACAAATCAATTTCTCTTGTTTAAAAGCTGTCTTAAAAAATGTCTTCTTAAATATGTCAAAAGGATACTTATCCAAATAACTGATGCTTATTAAAATTGACATAAGTCGAGATTCAAGCATAATTTGGTGTAAGAATTAACAAATCTATTGGCAGCATATAAACACCAAACCCAATTCTTAAAATCCAGGTAAGTACTTCTAATGTGATGAAATGTCCCAAAACTAAATACCAAATCATTTCCTCCTCACCACCAAAGAGAAAAATAAAATATATGAAACACTTCAAATCTCCTTCAAAAGGAAACTAGTTTTTTTTTTGTTTTGCAAAACACACACTCAGAACTTGAAGTGAGAAGCACAAAGGAGGAAAAGAACAAGGTGAAGTTTCTTTTGTTGTTCTACTAAAGCAAGAGGGAAGCCTAAATTAGAAAACTTGAGTTAGCTACCTGGTATTGTCCACTTGAAGGATCCAATCCCATGCAAGATTAAGACCAACCCCAAATAACCCTTTGAGCTCAAAGATTCAAAACTTTAACAAAGAAGAAGAGATCTTGGAGAATAGAAATGGAAATGGATGAGAGAGGTAGAGAGAGAGAGAAGTAATGAAACAATGCCACCCCTCTCTGGTGGTATATAAGCAAGCTAGCCAGAGATGGAACTATAATAAGCTAGCCGTACAGAATGGACAGTTTTTGTTCGTTGGATAATTATAATAATATATAAAAGATCTTGTAATTATTTTTATTGGGAACTAGAGAAGAAATTGAAAATCAAAAAGAGGGGGAATTATTTTATAGTGACACGAAAATTCGGTTGCTTTAGTTGGGAATGGAGAGGCTCTTGTTGTGGTGAGCGGAGTGGGGCCCAATTGCAGTAAGCCATCTGAATGCACAAATAGCGATGGCAAAGGGTTAGACCGTGTAGTGGTGTAATTTTAAGGAAAAATTATGCTCAGGTTTTTCTGGTTTGAGTAAATTCATATTTTAGTCCCTGTATTATTTTTTATTATCATTAAACTCTTCATGTTTGTGAAAAGTGTATAATTTATCTCTTATTACCAGAATTGAATGATTTCTCTGCCAAAAATGGATTTGAGATTACCAAAACACCCTTACTCTCTCCATCTTCTTCCTCTCCTTTTATCAATAAAAAAATATATTTCTCTTTCTTCCCATCTTCCCCGACCGCCCTTTTCGTAATTGACCCCATCAAAATCAAGTAAGCTCCAAAAAATCAATTCCATCAAAATTTAATCCAGTTGGAAAATAGAAAATAAAAGAATGGAAAATTTGATTACACACGATGACTAGCGACCCGAAACTACCGCAGGACTAGAAAATCCAAATCGGCGACTTCCAGAATGACAGGCCCTGCCAGGAGAGGTGGGCTCTTATTGTAGCACATCTTCACCGCACACACATGGACGACCATCCCAAATCGGGTCCACACATCTTCACCGTGCCTCCATATACATCCCCTCCCAAACCCTAAACCCAACAATTGTACCACCCATCTTCAACACTCGTGCCCCTCATCCTCACGAAGTAGGCCTCGACGACATTCAAAGTCCCACACTTGGAATAGAACACGAGGAGCTTAGCCCCGACAAAGTCGTTCTCCGCGAACACGAGGACCAGTAGGCACAGCCCCTGGTCGTCGTCAGAGGAGCAGTGGACGAGGTGGAGCCATCACCGAAGGGGCTCGTCGCGATTAGGAACAATTGGCAGAGCTTGGAATTTGTTTTAGAATTGATTACGAGGTAGAATTCTTTCTATGTTCTTGGCTTCGATTTCTTTGGAGCTGATGGATCCTGTTATAGGGTACAATAGGAGGAAGAAGGTGGATAAAAAAGAAGAGGACAGCCAATAACGAAAACCCAATGACAAAAACAAACACAAGGTCCTGGCGAAGGAGGAGATCCACGTCCCCAAGGTCCATTGGAACTGGGTCGCTCCGATTAAGGACACGGACTCACCCTATAGCAGCTTCTAGTCCCGACCGGTGGATCTCTTCTTTTGTCTTCACATAACCAAAAGCATAAGAAATTACTAACGGTGTTCGTGATTTTTAATATTTACGAATTGACAGTAGGATGGGGGGGATAAGAAGGCCATGACGGTGGGAAAGGGGTTGTGATTTTTTAATATTGCGATGGATGATTTTGATGACGGGGGATGGGAATTTTTAATATTAGCGGTGGACCATTACGGGGAATGGGAGGATTAATTTAAATTGGGTATTTTTTTAAAGGATATTTTGGTACTCTCAGGTTGTGTTTGGCTAGAGAAATCGCCAAATTTTGGTGAGAGGGGTTAAATATACTCTTTTTGCAAATTAGAATAGTTGAATGATAATAAAAAAGGAAAATTAGGCTAAAATACCACTACTATGGTGATTCAATTGTTTTGGTCCTTGTTGTTTAAAAATTACTCTTTCAATCCCTACTATACAAAATAACCGAACTTTTTAGTCCTTAAAAATTAACGTAATTTTTTTATAACTATTATACCCTTCATTTAAAAAACAAACCCAAATCCAAATAAAACCAAACCAAATCTAAATAAAATATCATAACCAAACCCAAACCAAACCAAACCAAATCATCATTCCTTTGATTCTTCTTCCTCTATCCAGACCAAGCCAGACAGCTTCAACTTCGAACCATCTTCCCTTCTATTCTGTCTCCGGCACTAACCTTAGGGATTTTTGTGGTCGTCGCCGCCTGCTTATTAATTAACTAATTAATTAAATAATGGTCACCACCGGCTGGGTGTAGGCCATCTTCGACAAGCACGGCCACAGGACAAAATCATCGCTAATGAAACTAGAGCAACTCATTGTCAAGAAGATTCACCGTTCATTAATTAATTAGCTAATTAATTGGGTTCACGGTTGATGGGTTTCATTAGACGAGATTTGAGGTTTTTGATATGTGGAGAGGAGAGGAGAGATTAGAGATCGTACGTCTCTACTTCTGTGCTTGATTCACATGTATGTGAGATATGACCAGTGAATAAACATCCAGACCCTTCACCAAGGGGACAAGATGGGCAGAAATATTCGAGCAGAGGAAAGGCCTCTCTTCCCTCTCAACCCGTCGAAGTTTGTGACCAACTTTGCTAAGAGATGCTGGCATACCGATCTAAACCAACAGCCAACCTTCTCGTCCATCTGCAAGATCCTGCGGTACACAAAGCGATTCATATGGATGAACCCGGACTACAATAAGGACCTCGACCCGCTAGTGCCAGCCCTAGTCTACACCAAGCTTGAGCCAAAGCTTTCCAAGAAGTTCCCCACATGGGACGTGTTGGACCCGTCTCAGGTCGCGGAGATTCTGTTCCAGATTTTCGTGTTTGGAGTGGTGGAGAAGGAAAGGATGCCGACAACCATGAAGGAGACTTTGGTGTCTAGCAACGAGGTTAGCAGGACCGAGATCAGTGTTAGTACTTCGGATGATCTAGTCTCGCCATCCACTTGCAGGAAATCCTCGACGTCAGGAGAATTTTTGATCCCCGAAAGGAAATCCTTTATGTCGGCTGAGTTCTCCCATCCGGAATCCTCCATGTCGGTCCAACGGCGGCGAGGGTATTTTAATTAGTTTGGTTGAGTTTGGATAGGGTATTTATTTAGATTTGATTTTAATTAGTTTGAATTAGTTTATTTGGGTTTGGGTTTGGATTTGGGTTGGTTTGTTAAATGAAGGGTATTATAGTCATTAAAAAAAGGGAAAAGTCCTCCTAGGACCCTTGTGGTTTGACCCGTTCCCAGATAGGTCCTTGAGGTTTAAAAAGGCGATAACCGGTCCCCGTGCTTTTAATTTTTACATCTGAGTCCCCCCGATCCGGTTTGATTCGAAAATCCAAAGTTCAATCTCGTAATTTCGATGATGAAAACGCCGATTATTGACTCCAAGTGAGTCACCAAAGTGTCTCTGACATGTAGATACCAATTTCACATGTTTTTGTCACCTGAATTGCGAGATTGAATTTTGGATTTTCGAATCGAACCGGATCGGATGGACTCAGATGTGAAAATTGGAAGCACGGGGACCGGTTATTGCCTTTTTAAACCTCAGGGACCTATCTGATAACGGGTCAAACCACAAGGGCCCTATGAGGACTTTTCCCTTAAAAAAATTATGTTAATTTTTAGGGACTAAAAAATTTGGTTATTTTGTATAGAAGAGATTGAAAGAGTAATTTTTAAACAACAATGATCAAAACGGTTGAATCACCATAGTAGATGGACTTTAACCTAATTTTCCCTAATAAAAAAATAGTAGGCACACCATACCACCGTTTTAGTCTCGATGCTAGAACATGCATTATCCCCCTAAGACTAAATATATTTCTCTGAAGAGCTCTTAACAATAATTTACTAATACATAGTAACCTTGCTCGGAGGGGCCTACAAGTTGACACCCTATTCCTGATCTACCACATACAAGAGGAAATAATTGACAACCTTTTCATGCACTACCCATAATTATATTTCATTTGGACCAAAAGAGGATTTCCCCTGCAGCCCACAGACCTAATTCCCCTCTCCTCAATCTTCACTTCCATCAGTAACACTGAAGATACCAAAAAACAAGGCTTATGGGTCGCTATCTTATGGGAAATCTGGAAAATCCGTAATCACCTTGTATTCAATAATGAGAAACCACTGAGTGTTCTTAACAAAAGCCCTCTCATTATTCTCTGAATTCCTCCAGGCCAATCCAAAAAAGACTTCCAGCCGTACACATCCAACCCAATGCTAGTCTTGTCCACCTGAAGGCTAAATATACATATAACAAACACAACCAAATTTATTATGTACTATTCACTTATTCACACAAACACAGCTCAAAAGTGTTAGTTTTGGAATCTGATACTCTTTCCATAATAAGCTTTTTCAACCTCGGAAATTCTCTGTACAATAATTCCAAATCACATAATGAAGTTAACCCTTGGTTTCCAAAACCAATTCACCTCTAACGTTTCAAAACAAACAATTTAGGTACACTCGTAAATCATCTAAACATAATTAAATAGGCTTGATTGTGTGCGTCACACGCATATAGTTTGGTCTATGATATGTTTGGACATACATTTGATTTATTGTGATGTGTGTGATATTTGTGAACAACCTCGAGCTGATTGGTTTGGTCTGATGGATATGATTCTGGACCGTTGGGTTATGTTTCTGATAAGATATATATTTTTGTGAGACAAATGAATAGGCTTTTCCGTTAATTCTAACACAATTCTCACAGAGGATGGAGGCTCAAAAGTTGGTTCGGTAGCGCAGGACAAAATTAGAACTTTCATCACAGCGTCAGGTTAGTCTGTTCATCACCTATCCCATCCAACGCTTCTTGAGGCTTCTAGGATCATGCATGGGATTAAGATATCTTTGAGAATTGGAGCAACCAAAGTGGAATTTGAATCTGACTACCAACCAGTCATACTTGCCTTGCTCAACCATTCCTCTGATCGTAGTGATATATCAGTGATCTATCTATAATCGTCAAAGATTGTAAATGCTTGGCTACTAACCTGGAAGACTTCAGTTTTGTTTACACTCCATGCACAGCTAACAAAGTGGCACACTCCTTTATCAAGCTCAGCCGATTTAATTTCTACTAATTTTCTATTCTATGATACTCCTCCGTTAGAACTGAACCCTCTCTTTCAAGAGGACTTGATGTTAAGGGAGCTGAGATATGTAGTGTCATTCAGATTTCTGCTCAGCTTGGTTTTGATGTGAGATTAGTGGGGATGGTTACCTATAGTCTAGAACTCTCCTGGGTTTTTGGAAATCAATGTAACAACACAAGGCACTTGATACTGCTGTGTTATCACTAGATAAGATTTTAAATATTACTAGATAGGTTTTTAACAAGACCGGCGACTGCAATCTTGTACTTGATACGAGAGATGTGTCTTGTGTTGAGGGTGATTTGTGTTGGGTAGTGTTAGAGCGCTTTAATTTCATCAGGTCAACTATCCAAGCCGTGAGCTATCTTGTTTGTAAGTTGATTTCTTGAAATCAATGAAGCGTTTTACCCCTGAAAAAACAAATTACCACTTTGGTCGTATTTACTTTTTTTTTAATCTTAAAAGGATTAGACTTCGATGAGATAAAAGGTCTGTTTGGTACGGCTGATGAAATTTAGCTGTTAGCTGTTGGTTGTCAGCTCATCAGCTGTTGGCTGATAGTACTCGGCTGATAGCTCATATCCGATTTTTGCAAAAGTGTTTGGTAAATTAGTATTGGCTGTTGCTGTTGAGTTGTAAAATTACTTATAAGGCTAATTGACTAATAAACATCATTCTTTAATATTTAATATAATACCTATTATTTATCTTTATGTTTTCGTCAATTAAAAAGTGTCTCTCTTAATTTAATATTTAATATAGTACATATTATTTATTTTTATACTCCCGCCAATTAAAAGAGTGTCTCTCTTAATTTAATATTTAATATAGTAATATTTAGTATTTATTTCTATATTTTCACAAATAAAAAAGTTTCTCTCTTAATTTAATATTTAATATAGTAATATTTAATATTTATCTCTATATTTTTGCCAATTAAAAAAAGTGTCCCTCTTAATTTAATATTTAATTAGAAATTATCTGGATCAAGGGCTATTTAGTAATTTGATATTGTAACACCCATCAGCTAAATGTAACAGCTATAAATTCTAGCTGTTAGAAAAATTGGCTGTTGAGTTCCAACAGCCAATTTTTTTTTAATTCACCAAACACCTAAAAATTGGCTCATAGATATCTATCAGCCAACTACTAATCTCTAACAGCCAAACCAAACACCCACAAAATAAATAATCTCCTACTTCTTTCATATTTTATTTTAAACAGTGTCATTTTCATTTTTTTTTGTAAAATTATGTTCAAAATATATTTTGTGGATATAGTTTCTACGTGGGAAAACGAAAAAAAGTTTGATTTTAGTATAGAAAGACAGAAATTTATGTTTTGCCAAGAAGCAAGAATTTTTTTCCGTCGCTAATATTCAAAAAATTCTTGTTTATTTTGACAAACACGACATAAATTTATGTGGTACTCACAAATATCCAAAACCCCACACGTTTGTGAGTTCGGTAGACTTTGGCCGCCATCCTCCCCTGCATCGTCACTGTCTTTGTCCGTAGCCTGCGTCGTTCCCAGATTTTTCTGTCGTGGAGTCGTTATCCAAATCTGGTGGGCAATTGATTGAGAGTCCAGATTTGCTGCGAATTGTATCAATCCGCACTATGGAGATTAAGGGTATAGAAGTCTTTACACATAAAAGGGCAGATTAAAAAAATAGAAAAATAAACTCCACAAACATTCGCAGAGTAAAAGCCATGCCCAGAAATTGGTACCTTTATTGATAATTTTGGTACCTCTATTCATCAATATTGGTGTCTATTTCCAGTAATAGTGGTTTATTTGTGTTCAGTATTGGTACATTTATCATAATAATGGTACTTTTGTATAATATTATCACTCTTTTTAAATCATCACCACAATATTGGATGTTGGTACTCTTGAACCCAGATATTGGTACATTTTGTGATAATATTGATACCTCTGATGAGTAATAGTGGTTCATTTATGTTCAGTATTGGTACATTTATCACAATAATGATACTTTTGTATAATATTATCACTATTTATTACAATAATGGTTCCTTTATTACAATACTGGTTCTTTTATTACAATAATATTGGTGCCTAATTCCAATAATAGTGGTTTCTTTCAAAAACAGGTACCAATATTTCGGATAAAAATACCCTGTGTATCTCAAAAGGGTACCAATATTTCGTAAAAAGGAACCAACATTTTAAAAATAGGTACCAATATTTCGGATATAAGTACCAAGATTGCAGCATCAAGGTACCAATTTATTAAATACTGGTTCCTTTATTACAATACTGGTACCTTTATTACAATACTGGTTCCTTTATCACAATAATGGTACCTTCGTTAAATCTTTTCACTCTTTTGAAACAAAATAGCTATTTCCAGAGAATCTCAACGGCGTGGCGGGGTGGGTATTCTGCATTCTTCTCATCCATAGAGCGCTTCTCCTGCGTCAACGCCTCCATCTTTGACCCCGACGACTCTGACGAAGAGGAAGAAGAAGATGGAGTGGTGGCGTCGCTTGGTTGTGTCGGGTGGTGCTGGGGTCGCGTGATGGTTAGTTGGATGGGAAATTGGGGCCGGTGAAAAAATTGTAATGGATGGGTTTAGGGTTAGAGAATGTATTTGGGGATTTGCTTAATTGGGGTTCAAATTATTAGGATGGGGATTAGAGAATTTAAATTTCAAATTGAAAAGAGAGGGAGAGGGAAGGCTACGGGATTTGGGGATAATTGGGGTGGTTAGGGATTTGAATTTATGATTAGCAAAATACCAATTTTACCCTTATTAATACTAATCCTTGGATCAAATTTTTATAAATTAAATTCTAATCCTAAGGTGGAGAAACAATCCGCAGGCTGCGGATTAGGATTTAGTCATCTGCATATAATCCTCTCCCATTGATTTCCACTATATTTTTTTAATTGAAAATTTGAAAAAAATTTAGAATTAATATGAAGTTTTTCTTTCTGAGTGGATTTTTTGTGACAAATTTTTATTTTAGGTCAGCATGATTTCTCTTTTTATAGAAAAACCCAATCGTTGATTAGGTGTTACGTGACATATTGGATACACATGTCCGTCAGACCGTCACGTGATTGCAATGTATCAGATACGTGACAGTTTGTCCCGCTGCCACGTAGCGTCACCAAATCTAGTGGTAATTGTGTGAGCACCACGTCACACACGTACTTATTCCAAATTTAGTTGCTATTGAGTGGATTTCCAGTTAAGGCACTCCATACATGATACACCTTCCTTTGTTCTCTTATTTCCTCCATGGACCACATCATGGGTATGGTCATCTTCTTTGCTATGCTTTAAACACTTTTTACACGAAAATTGATTTAAATGATAAAAAAATTTGATCTCGTAAATATAATATAATTGATATAATTTCTATGAAGTGATAGTTTTTCTGTCATGGTAAAAAAAAATTGATTTTGAGCGAGAGAGAATGTTAAAATTTGATACAGTAATATTTTTGAATAAAACATGTATATATATATATACTATATGAATAAAAAATATGTATTTTAGAATATAGTTTGTGTTAAATTAACTTGTTTGATACATTTATATCTTCATTCATATACTCAATAATTTGTATTAGACTAAGGTAACAGTTATGACCCTCCCAACACAAATATTCAGTAGGACACAATATACACACCTTGCTAATTGAATTAGGATACAATCAACGTAATATCTCCAATACAGAGGAGGAGAAATAGAAGTGGTTGTCGGATGATCATCATCTTTGTAGCGTATAGGTTTTATGGGTTCAAATTTTGATGTTTTTCTTAGTGGGGATATTGATGGATTTTATCGGGTTGGCAGAATCCGAAACGTACATTTAAAAGGTGACAACTTTTCAGATTGGATTGGGTGCCAAGGATTAAAACTCTCCCTATATAGGGACTACGATTTGGACCATTAGATCGGAATATATTCTTAAATATTTTGATCTAATGGTTATTAATTACCAAGGGCATTTAAGACTTTTGCTCCAAACTAATAAATCTTAATAATTAATGTTTCCTACTTTTTAGGTAGTAGTTCCTACTTTTTAAATAATGATTGTTAATTTTTACGAATTAGGAGATTCAGTAGAAGTTGAAGGGTTGTTGGATGATGATCATCTTTGTAGTGTATAGTTTTATGGATGCAAATTTTGATGTTTTGACGAGAGAATTTGGATGGGTTTTTATTGGGGACCGGATTTGGTGCAGGAACAGTAAGTACAGTACGGTGCAGGGTTAAAAAGGCGCGGGGGCATAATAGTCAAATGAAAAAAATTTGGGCTAAAGCCAAGCACGGACCCATTGAATAAACAATTCCTAATTGGGCTAGGTCAACTGCAATTTCTCTCTCCTCCGAGGTAAAAAAAAACCTAACTAAATCACCCACCCAGCTAAAAAAAACGGCTTTCTCTCTCCTCCCAGCTCCACATTTAATACGAGAAGCGTAGGGGGGCAAAAGTGGAAGCCCCGACGGAGACGGAAGCCCCGGCGATGGAAGCCGGTCACTCGACTGGCCGGCATCGAGGCCGGCCAGGTCCAACCTCCCGTTCTGCATCGGGGTAGCTACACCGAGGCCAGCCTATCGGTGACGGCGACGATAGAGTTGAAGATTCTCCTTCTTCACGGGTCAGTTTCTGGCATCGAGGCCGGCCAGGTCCAACCTCCTGTTCGGCATCGGGGTAGCTACACCGAGGCCAACTTGTCGGTGATGGCGACGATAGAGTCTTCGATGATAGAGACGCTGGCGGCGATGTTGGTGGAGTCTTCGACGGCGACGATGGAGTCCACAACGCCGGTAGAGATGGCGACGGCAGAGACGACACCAACAGAGAGAGAGAGAACGTTGGCGAAGTGCTATCTGTAATCTGTAATTCGATGGTGTGTTGTTCTTATTTCGATGGTCTGCACGCTGTGATTCGATGGTCTGCGTATCTTAATTCGATGGTTTATGTGTCTTGATTCGATGGTCTGCGTATATTGATTCGATGGTGTATTATTCTTGTTTCGATGGTCTGCGTGTCTTGATTCGATGGTCTGCACGCTATAATTTGATGGTCAGCGTGTCTTGATTCCAGTCTGCATGACGAGATTCGATGGTCTGCTATTTTGAATTTCGATGGTCTGCTATTTCATGATTCGATGGTCTACATGCTGTAATTCGATGGTCTGTATATCTTGATCGATCGTTAGTTGTTGTCATTCAATGGTTTGCATATCGTGATTCAATGATTCTCATGTCGTGAATCTACAGTTTGATGTTGTTATACAATGGTTTGCATGTCTTAATTCGATGGTTTCTCGATTATGATTCGATGGTTGCTGTCGCCTTGAGAGAGAAGAAGTATGGAGACAAATGCAGTTTCAAACACCCGAAGAACTAGAAGCGTTCTACAAATCTTATGCACACCAAAAAGGTTTTGGTGTGCGTTGTAGGTATAGAACAACGAGGATGATAACATCACACCATTGAAGCAAATAATATCAAACTATCGAAAAACAAGCACATTGAATAAAAGACATAAAGAGCATTGAATAGCAGCATATAGACCATCGAAAACATTAACAACACACCATCGAAAACAAGTATAGCACACCATCGAAGTAAATAACATCCAACCATCGAAAAACAACTAAACATAGATTTTCGATAAACACTGGACCATAATTTCAATATTCAAGATTCATACCATTATAATCTCTAATTGAGACGCATTAAGCTCCAACCTTTAATCAAAATTGCTAACTCCCAAAAAGAACACATCAAACCATCGAAAAGCAACAACATCAAATTATCAAAAAACAAGAACAACACACCATCGAAAGCAACTACAGAACACCATCGAAACACAAAAGAGCAAACCATCGAAAAATAGAAACAACACACCATCGAAAACAATAACAGCACACCATCGAATCACATAACAGCAACCATCAAAAAACAAAACAGCAACCATCAAATCATATAACAACAACCATCGAAAAACATAACAGCAACCATCGAATCACATAACAACAACCATACAAAAATATAACAGCATCCATCAAATCATATAACAGCAACCATCGAAAAACACAACAGCAACCATCGAATCACATAACAGCAACCATCGAATCACATAATAACAACCATCAAAACAAGAATAACAAACTATCAAAAACAGAACAACAAATCATCAAAATAAAATAGATCAAATTACAATCAGTTATAATCCTTTAATTCACAAGCCATCATATATTTTTTCATATGCAAAATTCAATCCAAATGTCTACCACTAACAACTCGTCCAATGTTCCTCTATCAAAACTAACATTATGTTTATATTAAAATGATTCAATGGTATTATTTCTCTGTTTACACACTAACAGCCGGCGTCCACATTTAAATCAACCATCACTCCAACTGCCACAATCGCCACATCAGCCTTAGAGTCCTTCTCGCTCACCAGCTCCATTAATATGACTCCGAAGCTGTACACGTCGCTCTTCTCATTTACTTTGTATGTGCAACCGTATTCTATAGATGCGCGAATAAGGCAGCGTATTAGTTATAAGAGCAGAAAATGGAACTTTTGTTTGTGGCGTAATCAGACTTACCAGGGGCGATGTAACCGTGTGTTCCGGCTATGACACGGGTGGAATACTTAGATCCATTAGTCTGAACAATCTTGGCAAGTCCAAAATCAGCAATCCGAGGCTTCAAGAACTCATCCAATAGGATGTTACTAGTCTTGACATCCCGGTGGATCACTGGCCTTTCGCACTCGTGGTGTAGGTACTCTAGGCCCTTGGTCGCGCCAACTGCAATCTCGTATCTTGCATCCCAATCAAGCTCCATCTTCTGAGACGTGTGGAGCCGATCCCGCAAGTTGCCGTCTGGCATGTACAACATAGAGAGGTGAAAAAAATATACAGCACAAACCAGCCACAGAGGCAAAACATCGAACACATAGCGAGCAATCACTTAACCAACTCAAACCCATCCTCTGCCTCCTTCCTAATTGCATCCTTGGCGATCTCCAGATCCTCGTCAAAGAACATATCCCATTTCCCTTCCCACTTGATGAAGAACTTCGTGTCCTCCAACTACTTCACCCGGTGGACGTCCTCGGCCAGTGTGAACAGGTAGTCTCAGCTGCTGAGTTCGTACTTGGACCGCTTGCTGAGGTTCCACACGCGCTTGCTCCCATTCATCACCACCAGGTCGTCGGTCGGTGGCTTTGGATCGTTAGTCGTCTTCTCCGTTCTCCGTCGACTTCTCCGTTCTCTGCATCTCTCTATTTCTATCTCTCTCTCTCTCCCTCTCTATTTTTCCTAACCGCGTTTTTCCTTCTTTTTTTTAAACACAATGACTAGAATGCCCTCAGTGAGTCCGAGCCGTTAGATCATGTTTTAAGTGTTCCCTACCTCATCTAAAGGTCCGGACTCGGCCCAGCACGGTGCTGTAGCCCATTAGGCGTACAACACCAGATCCAAAGCCTTTTTATTGGGTTTCCAGAGGGGTTGGATTAGTTTTTTTCTTTTACAACACTAGACCCGAACTCAGAGCCAAATAGTGTAAGTTGGTGAAACTTTTGTAGGGATCACTTGGTAGTATGAACCGGGTCGCTACGAAGATTGTAGCGGTGCGCGGTGGGATTCGAGGCTTTGATCCTCGTCGTCCTCGTGCCAAGTTGATAAAACTAGATAAACGAATAATAAATGTAAAGACTTCTTATTTCTTAGCTGAATAAAACCCTAGGTATCGTAGGCATTATATAGCCTAACGATTACACATAATAGACACATACCTAATATGACTCAACTACTAAATTGGAAAATACCAAAAAATATAATGTATATCTTCTAATAGGAATTCAAAATACTAATAGACTTCTAACATGACTAATATACGTAACACTACTAACATGACTAGAAGAATCCTAACACATAACATTACTCCCGCCCTCGCGAGACAGCTCGTCCTCGAGCTGGCAATCCGAATCTGCCTGTTAACCCGGCTTGTCGATGTCATCGAGTTCCCCCTCATAGTCGTCGACGTCTTCGCTATAAAAGAGGCATTTGCTCCTCACTAATGCTTGCACTTTAACATTGTCCAAGAACATGTATTTGACCAAAATAGCGTAGTGCATCTCAAGGGAGTCAACAAACTGATTGGTTTTTGAGTTAAGCCCCTCATTAACCAAATTAAAGGGCATGGTAATCATCACAACATCTTCAGCACCACTGAAGGCGATAGAGACAACATAGCCAAACTTGGTGAGATCTCTGTCCTTGATCTCCAAGAGAGAAGCATTCCTAAGTCCATTGGGCAGCTGGTCGTAGTCCTCACACTTCACCTTCTCCGTGGAAGGAGTAATGGTAACAGCGAGGGGGATGGTTTCTACCTTATTGCTGAGCTCTTCACCAGAAGGCAATGGGATTACTGCAACTCGGGTTGCCGATGGTGGTGGAGTAGTCCAGACTGGTACCAGAGCCAGCAGTTCTTCAGAGGCTGTCATGAGAACCGGTGGCTGGATTGTGTTGTCCAATCTGTTCTCCCGATGTCTCTCCAAGACCTTTACACGCTGATCCAAGTCACGAATCTGTTATCGCATCTCCTCCATGAACTTCATGACTTCGCTGAGGATAAGTTCCTCACCTCCTTTATTCAAAATAGGCATGGTGGGCATAGAATTGGCTCTGATACCAAATTGGTATGAACCGGGTTGCTACGAAGATTGTAGCGGTGCACGGTGGGATTCGAGGCTTTGATCCTCGTCGTCCTCGCGCCAAGTTGATAAAACTAGATAAAAGAATAATAAATGTAAAGACTTCTTATTTCTTAGCTGAATAAAACCCTAGGTATCGTAGGCATTATATAGCCTAACGATTACACATAATAGA
>SOPF01023228.1:22017-44520 GCA_012979155.1 Hypericum perforatum
CCATCGGTCGAACTGTTTAGCTGGGAGACAAGCTGTGTGTCGAGATGTGTCGCCTTTACGAGGCGGACAAAGGCTAGGAAGTGCCCTGCTTTCAGGAGGATGGTGGCTGTATCCGGGGGTGCTTGTGGTCCTGATGGCTCCGCAGGCGGTGACGCGGGTAACTGGGCTATAATTACGCTGCAATGGAGGAGTAAGAACAAGACGAACAGGAAAGATGATTGTATCATTTTAGTTGCGCAAGAGGTTGGCTATGAAATTTTTGTGAGACTTCAAGATCGGAAAAGGGTTGTTATTGTAATTGTGAGGTAAAAATTTTTGGTTGGGCATGAAATTTCAGGTGGAAAGTTACTTCGCTTTTCTAATCACTAATCAGGTGGGAAGTGTCGGCTACTCAACTTCTTCTAGTTGCACCTTATCTCAGTTCTAGTGGTGAAGAGTGATGTGATTAACAACAGAGAAATTAGCGACTAATGATGGTTTTTTTATGAGAAGGGACTAATGATGCTTTAGTTGTAGCTTTTTTTTTGTAGCATGAAATAATCTTAGTAAAAGATTAATGGGTTTGCCAATTTTAAGTTGCGAGTACCTATATATATCTGTTATAACTCTAATTACCAATTGACTTAAAGTGTAGAGTTGCGTATAATGTTTTTTACATGATTAGTTCTATCCACGAACCACAAGATTTCTGTCTTTGACGACTAGTGAGACTTCAAATGACTTCCGTTTGAATGAACGAGCATATAAATTTCACAGTTCTAGTAAAATTCGTTTGATTAAAATACAGTAAAATTCTTTTAAAGTGATATAGGTAAGAGCTAAAAAAATATCATTTTAGAGAGGTTATCACTTAAGAAAAGTTGATTTAAAGTTTCTTTCAAACTAGTAAAATAAAAATTTAGAAATAAATGCATAAATTATAAAAAATTAAATTTCAATTTATTAAGTCATTCAAATGTTAAATTTGATAAAAATATTTCTTACAATCACAAAATAATGTCTTAAAATATTTTTGAATTTGTAAAAATATAAAAATATATGTATTCATTACAAAATCTCACTTTATGCAAAAATTCACGTTACATAAGTTTTGTTGTGTTACATACAATCTCAATTGCCCATATCCTCTGTTTTTTGCAGAGATGAATATGGCCATATCTACCATTTTAGATGCAAATTAGTTGCAACATTAATGAGTTTTTCTCCGTTCAAGTTAGCTTGTGCAGAATCCAAGCAAATCTCAGTGTGAGATTGTTTTAGTTTTCGTTAGTGGAAACTCAATACTAAAAGTATCTCCTCCAATTCAATTTTAATTTGTGATACAATCCAAAGATATCCTTTCTAAAGAAAAGTTGGATATGATAACGGTGTAGTTACGACATGATATATTCAACGATTATTATTTCGTTATTTCTTAGATTTACGGTAGATCTTAAGCTGTTCATTTTCTCTATAAGATTATATTAATTTCTGTATTGAACAAAATTTAACCGTTTGGTATGTTGTAACAACCATAAAGTTACACAATTTGTTGATTCTCACAAACAAATGTTCATAGGCTTACAATAAGAAATGGAAAAAAGAATGAATCATCTCATTACAGCTTTTAATGTATTACACAATTCCAATTTCCAACAAGTAAATGAAATGGACAGACAAGAAGCAGCAGAAAATAGGAAACAAGATAAACCACCAGAAATTACCCTTGCACTTCAACAATCAATATTATTACATTGCAGTTTAAGGCCGGCCCGATTGGACTCGCCCCAAATTCTGTAGTCACAGAGAAAAAATTGCAGCAGCTGCAACCACACTAAGCATCAGCACGCAGTTACCATTCACAGAACTTGGTAATGCACTAGAAGAATCTTTTGTAAGAGGGCTCTCTGCTCCTTCATCTTCTTCGGGCTTAGGAGGGCTCGGGCCAGGAGCAAGAGACTTCGGTCCGAAAAGATATCCGGGGAGAAACACCTTGTCAACTTGGTAGATAGAAACCTGATTGTCTGTGTAAACAATTCCCGATACACTCGTGTTCGTGAGTCCTGTGGTCACACTAACCAAACTGTCGGTAGTCTTTACGTTCAGTTGGAACCCGCGGCTTGATCCCGCCAGTGTCTTGAGAGGGTTGCTCACTGTTTGGAACTGAGCAGTGGACAGGAGCCTTGGCAAGACATGGAACTGGACTAGCTGGATCTTTTCCTGGTCGGTCAACGCGTTGAGTGTCCCTGCTTTGATGATGCTCGAGAACGCGGCATTGGTGGGCGCAAAAATGGAAAGACCATCTGTGGAGCTGTTGAGCTGGGAGGCAAACTGGAGGTCCTCCTGAGTGGTCCTTATGAGGCGGATGAAGAACGCGAAATGACCAGCCTTATGGAGGACCTTGACAATGTTAAGTGGTCTTTTTGATGTTTGTACTGGAACCATAGTTGGTGGTGGTGCAGAGGTTGTTGAGTTGTGGCGAGGAAATTTGGAGGGCCAGCGTCCGCTGGCTCCCCAGCGCCCGCTGGGGGGTCCAGAATGCGAGGTTAGCGTCTGCTGGGCACTCAACGTCCGCTGGGTGCTGCTGCTGCGACAGAATCTCCTAATTAGCTTGGTATTCATTTTGGACTCCTAGTTTGACCTATATAGGTTTTCTTGTACTCCAAGTGTTGCCTCCTATATAAAGGCATGTTACTAGGGTTGTATTAAGGCTTTGTGACTCGTGATGTATCACGTGATGGATAAGGAGTCACCAGCTAAGGTATGGAAGAAATTGGAGGCAAGGTATATGTCTAAGTCTTTGTCGAACAAGCTTTATCTTAAGTAACAGTTGTACAGGCTAAAGATGAAGGAGGGCTCAGATTTGAGCCAACATATTAACGGTTTCAGTCAGCTAGTGAGCGACTT
The DNA here is from genome assembly GCA_012979155.1 of Hypericum perforatum. Taxonomy (NCBI): domain Eukaryota; kingdom Viridiplantae; phylum Streptophyta; class Magnoliopsida; order Malpighiales; family Hypericaceae; genus Hypericum; species Hypericum perforatum. The sequence goes on from SOPF01023228.1 coordinate 24,904, forward strand.
GAGAAAGGTTGATGTGAAGTTCGAGGAGGAAGATAAGACGTTGTTGCTCTTGAATTCCTTACCGAGTTCCTACGAGAATTTGGTTACAACTCTGACAGTGGGAAAAGAGTCCCTAGAGTTGGAGGAGATCATAAGTGCTCTTTTAGGGTTTCATCAAAGGAGGAAAACCGGAGATGAACGCCCAGAAGCGCTGGTTGTGATAGGTAACCATGGAGATCGAGGAGGGAAAGATGGAAAGGGATCCAAGTTGGGGTCAAGGAGGTTTAGGAGAAATTGCTATGAGTGTGGTAAAAAGGGCCACCTGAAGAAGGATTGTTCAAGAAAACCTCGGGATCGCGAAGGAGGGTCGGGTTCCATGAATGTTGCCTCAGGTTCGAACTGGGTGGATGGGGACTGTCTTTCTGTTTTGTCAGGTCCAAAGCATTCAGATTCCTGGATTTTGGATAGCGCATGTTCCTTTCACATGATGCCCAAGAGAGAGTGGTTCGACACATACAAGTTCGTTGATTCAGGGATGGTGACTATGGGTGACGGTTCCGCTTGTAAGATCACCGACATAGGAGATATTCGAATCACAATGTGGGATGGTGTCGTGGTAAAGTTGTGTGGAGTTAGGCATGTTCTGAAGTTGGAGAGGAATCTGATCTCATTGGGAGCCTTAGATTGTGGCGGGTACGGCTACAAGGTAGTAGGCGGTCTAATCTAGGTGGAGAAGAATGCTGTGGTGGTGATGAAGGGTAAAAGAGATATTCGGAATTCCATAGGTTAGTGGGACGCACTGCTGTAGATGGAGTCACATCCTTGTGTTCTGAGGGAGAGGCAAGTAGCTCAAGTCATGTGAAGTCGGTTCGCGTGAGGGAGAAAAGGCTCGACATGGATGGTTTAAGTAGGGTTGGGATTCACGAAGACATGGACAGCAAGCTATGGTCACTTTGTAGAGGCATAGTTGGCAGAGAGTCAAGGTTGTCTCGGAAAAGCTTTGTTAGCTGGGCCCTGCTATGGTTGTCTAAAGGGACGTGCACGTCAAAGATGTCCGGTTGGCTTGGCATTGGGCATGTAAAGCCATTGGTGACATCATGCGCAAGTCGGGTATCTCACTCAAGGCCGAACTTTGGTGTTCGAAGCATGTTGAAGGTTCTACTAGGTGGAACAAAAGGTTGCCCATTGTATGCTATGGTAAATAGCGTTGGTTTGTGGCAAGGTAATTCGGCGGAAGAGCAGTTCGAGATTGCGGAGCATGGGGCTGACCGGAAAATAGAGAGTACGTCTATTGGTCACAAGGTTGCTTCTGCAAGGGGACTCGCTATTTTGGGTTCAATGGAGACTGGAGGGAATAGGCCAAGTGAGCTCGGAAGCTCGAGCTTTGGGGCTGGCTCCAAGTGATTAAACAAAGTGCGCGAGAAAGTTGAGATGGTCTTATTGATGATGGTGGTTGTCTACGGTTGATGGAGTGAGTTGGTAGTCGAGTCGAGTTTCGCAAGTTCTCATGGTTCTTCATGGGGCGGAGTCTTCGTCAAGGTGGAGTTTGTTAAAGTTCGGGTGGAGCTTCATGGTTTCTCGCACGGGATGATTTCTCGCCAAGGTGGAGATTGTTGAGTTGTGGCGAGGAAATTTGGAGGGCGAGCGTCCGCTGACTCCCCAACGCCCGCTGGGGGGGTCCAGAATGCGAGGCCAGCGTCCGCTGGGTGCTGCTGCTGCGACAGAATCTCCTAATTTGCTCGGTACTCGTTTTGGACTCCTAGTTTGACCTAGATAGGTTTTCTTGTACCCCAAGTGTTGCCTCCTATATAAAGACATGTTACTAGGGTTGTATTAAGGCTTTATGACTCGGTTCCCATCAATAAAAGTTACCGTTTGTTTAAAAACGCTTTATCGAAATGTGGTGGAATAATTCAACTTAATAATTATTTAAAAGTCTTAGGTTTGACGTTCTTAAGAAAGTTATTTGCAAATCAAAATTTTAAAATTTTGTTTCTTTGAAAATGAGAAATTGATTTCCAATTTTTTCTGAACTTTTGTTTGGCTGGGTTAAGGAAACTTAATTTCAAATTCATCTTTCAAGTCCACCAAAAAGTAAGAATTTGCAAATAAATTTCGTTGTGCAACCAACAAAACATGTAACTTTACAACGAATTAGGAATCGTTATGCTTTAATGGGAACAGTTATTTTCACCAAATATAGAGTTAACTAAAATTGTAGCATAATCGTGGCTTTGTAGCCTAGTGGTATTAGGAAGTGTTGAGTTGGTGGAAGTCCAAGGTTCAAACCTTGGCTTAAGCATATGTTGTAATGGAATAGAATTAGAATAGGATCTAAAAAAAATAAAATTGTAGCATAGATTTCAGCGTCAGCCAGATTAATGGCACTCGTTCTTTTTTGGGATACGTTTAGTCATTTTCAGTTCAGGTGCATGTAAATGAATGAATGGTTGAGTTTCGAGATCTAAATAACAATAACTGCAACCTTTTAATGCTCTAACCAAACATTTCAATGTCAATCACCAATCGTTCTAATCATTTGATGACAATGTGATCTAACTATTACATCTTATCCATATCAACAATTATTAGTTACTTCAAAAATAAACGAATTTTTTATGTTGGTGTTGAGGCAACTCTCGTTGTATTAAGCATGACAATGGGCATGATTTAGGTTAGACCTTACCACGGTTCGAATTCGAACGAATTCGGATCGAATTGGTTCGAATTCAAATTATCAAAATATTAATTCGTATTCAATTCGTCCAAAAATGAATTGAATACGAATTATAAACCTTCGAATTTGAATTGAATTCGAATCGAATTTGAATTAATTCGTAAATATTTAATTAAAAATTAAAAAAATAATGAGTAAATGTTTAACATTTTTTGAAAAAAAACTAAAACTTGAATTTGCACTTAATGCGCCAAAATTAGTTGTCTACGATTTAAGTTTAAAGGTTAAAGGATTTCATGATTTAGGTCTTTAGAGTTTAAAAGTCTACGATTTAGTATATAACTAAGTTTATGGTTTTGAATTTTAAGAATTAAGATTTGAGCTTTAAAGTTTATGATTTAATAAACAATTGATTTAGAGGTTTAAGGGTATTTGAAATTCTTTTACCCCAACATATATGTAAATTTCAATCAAATTAAATACGAATTTAACTCGAATCAAATTCAAATTAAATTCGCCGGTTTGACGAATTATAAAAATCTTAAACCGAATTCAATTCATACCATAACGAATTCGAATCGAATTGTCGACAAATCAAATTATTAACAAATCGAATCGAATAGAATCGAATTACGAATTAAATTCAATTCTTGGTCAGGTCTAATTTAGGTAAGATGCATAGGACACAAACCCTTGTCTTTTTTTTTCGTGAGATAGACCCATATTTTTATCCATATTCTCTTAAAAATAGAAATTTAGGCGGGTTTCAAGTTTTAAATTTTTTGGTAGAATTAGGGCGATCCACAACGTTGTATTATTTAAAAATTAAATTTGATTGATCTCAAATAACAATGGAGTACTAAAAATGTGAAAATAATTGATTCGTTAATTATAAAAAATCAATATAAAAAATCTGACGAGCAAATACAAAACAAATTTAAATTTAGGTAGGTTGAGATTTAGATTTTTGGTATTATGGTAACTAATTAATTTACATATATATATAATTTTAAAATGGCATGATCCTGGATCAACTTATATGCCCTTATTTTTTAAAATACAAGGGTTTTTTATGTTACAGTATTATTTGCCTATGTTTTGTAGATTAGGTATTTACATAATTACACGAATTCTTTTTGTGTACTGTGATCAGTAAAAAAAAATCTGTGTATCTGATATATAAATTAATTATTAATGACTAATATATAGATTTTTATCTGCATATAAGCTAATAAATCGAGAAAAAAATTATTTGTTGGTGAATGGTTAAATCCATTAATTTCTCTCCAAATGAGTCAAAAATTATAGTATTTTAAAATTTTAACAGTTAAAATATATGAAAATAAAATTACATAAAAATATAAGATATAAAAATAAAATTTTAACATTATAAAGAACATAAAAAATGAGAGAATTCAAATTTGGTTCTTCTTGGAAGGAAAGTATGATTTAACTACTAGACCATCTATCTATACACGGATAATTATAGATAATTAATTTGAATATTGGTATACACAGATTTTTTTCGTGTATTGAAAAATAAATATGTGTAGCCATGTAAACATAATTTTTTACATCAAATTCACACATAATTATGCACAATAAAACCAAAAATCTCAAAAACAAATTACATCAAAACCAAACCCAGCCATGCACTCCACATCAACCAAAAAACACATCACCAACTAAACCAACTCCAAGCAACGAAACCACCAAACTCCCGACGTGCATCAGCCTCCCTTCGACGCCGCTATTATCCTCAGCCGAGACGGGGGCCTCCACCATCGGGTCCGCCTTTTTCCCGGGCTTCTCCACCCCCGGAGCTGGGGCGGGGGCCGGAGGCTTAGGAGTAAAGATATCAAGAGGAAGCAGCACCTTGTCGACCTGGTAAATCGCCAACCTGTTGTCGCTATACACGGTCCCCGATACGCTGGTGTTGGTCATTCCGGTGGTTATGTTGACGGAGCTCCCCACTACGGTGACGTTTAGGGACACCCGGCCGCCGGTGCCGGCTTGGGTCCTCTCCGGGTTGCTCTCCGTTTGGAACTGGGAAGCCGCGATGAAGCGGGGGATGACGTGGAATTTAACTAGCTCGGCCTTGTCCTCGTCGCTTAGGGTGTTGAGTGTCCCTACCTATTGGCAGGGAAAAGTATGTTTATTACAATAATTTTAAAAAAATATTAGAGTGAAATATTGACTAGTGTTAAAATTTAATAATTCTTATATTATAATAACTAATATATTTTCAAAAAAAATTAAGTGACAATATATTAGTTCCGATATATGTATAAAATAATATTTTTCTATAAATACATATATTTTTACATAGTTTTCATATTGCACAATATCTTAAGGCACTATTTACTTATTTGATAATTTAAATATTTTTTTAGTATTCACATATTTATTGTAAAAAATATATTAATATTAATATTTTTGTAGAAAAGAAATATAACCATTTCTGTAAAATTACATTTGTTTTCTCATTTGGTAATATTGTTTGAGAGAGATTTTACACTAGTTTGAGCCAAATATGACTTGTAATTTTTAAAATTTTAGTAAATTTTACTTGGTCGAAACTTATTTGCTAAGACGTGATCATCATAAAATTGTTACCGAAAAGTGAACCTTGAGAGAGCTATCAAAAGAATGGCACCCGAGAAGTACACAAGTCTTCCTTAAAAAAAAAAGTACACAAGTCATCACGCCCTACCTTGAGGCTGAAGAAAGCGTTGTCGGTGGGAGCGAAGATGGTGGCGCCATTATTGGTGTTGTTGAGCTGGGAGAAGAGCTCGACGTCCGTCTGGGTGGACTTGAGAAGCCTGACGAAAACTGAGAAATGGGAGGCTTTCTCGAGGATCTTGACAGGGTCGAGCGAGCCAGACATTGGCGGGACTTCTGCAGAGGACGAAGAGGACGACGACGACGGAGGCTTGGCAGCGGGTGGTGGAGGCGTTTGGCTGCTCGGAGCGGCTGCTGGAGATTGTGCTAATGAAAGCTTGGTGGTGGTGGTGGTGAAGGTAAGCAGAAAGATGAGAAGTGAGATTGGTGCCATTTTCTTGATGGTTTAATGTTGATTATTGTTTTACTTGCAAGTGTAAGAGAGCTTTTCTTGGTTGTGAAGAGGAGAGAAAGGAAAGAGGTGTATATATAAGGATGTGGCTGTCCAAGTTTTACAGTTAGACAAGATTAGGATACCGTCGGGTTTTATTTAGGAATGATACTCTCTTTATATAATTATAGTAAGATACTATGTATAAATTTTTATGTCCTATGTGATTCGGAAAGGTTAAGAGTTTTAAGGTTATAAAAGAGGTGAGGGATGTGATATGCATGCATTAGCTATAGGGATATGAGGCAAATATATGATAGCTCCAAGGCAGCATTAATAAGTGAAGGGTTGGTTTTAGGTGGGCCAGAAGATAAATGCAATGAACGATAAAATTTGTTCGGATACGTGCGAGTGAGAATCAAGTAAATGACAAAGGTTGGTGTTGATCTATGGTACCAGTTGATCAGATCACTAGGACATCGAACTCTTGAAATATCAAAAAAAAAAATTCAAATGTCAATGATAGCCTCAAGGACACTCATCATTTTGCAAGAGCTGGCCATCCTACTGATTGAATCTTATTCACCCACTTGATATTCCATCATCTTCTGATTACGATCTTTGCGCCATCTTCCCATCTTTATGTTGGTAACCAGTCACATTCCGAAGTGATTTAAATAAGAAAGATACAACTTCAACAGCTGGAGGAGTGGTGAGTTCAGGGGTACCTAAAATTATATACCACTCACAAACTCTATAAAAACCCTTTTCCTCTCAGGTTTTAGCATAATCTTATAAGTGCAAGTACTTTCCAAAACAAGCACTAAAAGATGAAGCAACAGCAATCTCTTGTCACCCTTTTCCTTCTCTTCCTCAACTGTGCTAATATCTTAGCTCAGTCCCCAGCTGCAGCACCGGCTCAGCCACCTTCGCGTCCGATATCACAGCCACCAGCTTCCTCGCCCACACAAGTTCCTGCTGCACCAGCCCCGACCAATGTGACGAAAATCCTCGAGAAGGCTGGTCACTTCAGCATCTTCATTCGGCTCTTGAAGTCCACACAAGAGGAGAACCACCTGCTCACTGTTCTCAACAACTCAAACAACGGCCTAACTATCATTGCACCAACCGATAACGCCTTTTCCAGCCTCAAAGCCGGGACTCTGAACGTGCTAACCAATGAGCAGAAGGCAGAGCTGGTCAAGTTCCACGAGATACCCACATTCCTATCAATGTCACAGTTCCAAACTGTGACCAACCCGGTTGCCACAGAGGCCGGAAGTGGAGGCAGGGTTGGTCTTAACGTCACGAGTTACCCTGGCTCGGTGAATATAACTACAGGACTCACTAACACAAGCCTGTCAGGAACCGTATATACAGATAACCAACTTGCCATATACAAGGTGGAGAAGGTGTTGCTTCCTATGGACATCCTCACCCCGAAGGCTCTCGCCCCCGCACCCAGTCCAGAAGCGGAGAATCCGAAGAAGAAGAAGGCTCCTGTTGTGGAGGAGGATAGCTCCCCTGCTGTTCCAGCAGTAGAGACATCTACTGCATCAAGTTTTATTGCAAGTCACAGTAACGCAGTGATTTTTGGACTTGGCATGTTAACTGCATTACTTTAAATCACCAGTTCTCCCTGAGAAAGCAATCAAACCCTGTTTCTTGAGCTGCATTGTGTTGGATTTTGGAGAATAATCGCAGTTTTTGGTTTGAGTTGGCTTATGTATCAATCTGCATAATTTGAGTGTCAGGTGATTTTTGTTTGAATTTGTTCATTGTATTAAACATTCCATTTGTAATCAAGACATTATCAATAAAGAAAAATGTTTCAGAACTTTACTTAGTCCATGAACATAATATTAAGTGCAAGTGCGCAATTATTGGCCCGCTGTTATTACAGAGACAACGACTAATTCTATAATCGAACACTACCATTCTGTAAAAACAAACTAGATTATTTCAATGATTCCTTTCTGGGAAAACTGGTCTAGTTTCACAAAGTGCAAGTATGATCTTGCAAGTGAGCGGCTCTGGCGAACAATCAAACGACTACGTTATTGAAAGAATTAGTTATTTATCAAATTAAGATTTATTTATCAAGAATTAGTTAAGCGTTAAGGTACTTGAATTTCCTTAAAGATGATCCTGGTTCAAGTCTTGAAATGAACATTATTGAAAGAAACATCCACCAAGTAGAGTTGGATAATGTCTATATCTGATATACAAAAGAGTTATTAGTAAAACGCCAAAAGAATACTAGTTAATCTGTGTTTGATGGTTCTATATTCATACTTTAACAAGTTATTAACAATAAGACTACTAGTTTATTTCTTGACACATTACATAAAAGTATATATGTTTAGGTCGAATGGTATTGTAACATGTTGAATAATTGTGCATGTATCGAATACTAGTACAAAATTCTGAAAAAACTGGTGTAAATTCCTTTAAATTGAAGTTTATATAAAATTTGAATCACGACTACAAATAACGGTGAAATATTCCTTAAATCAGCCTTATGTTTGCAGAATGGAAGGCGAATCTTAATCGTAGAGCCTCCTGCTCTAACAGCTGCACAGAAGAGGCATTTTACAAGCCATTTTGGTCAATCTTCAAATCCATAATTGAACTGTTTCGGAAGAATAAGCGTTCGTTACTGATCTATTTGAACTAACTCTTGTTTATTTGCCGCTTAAAGATCTTGGCACATCTGAAGATCCGTATTACGATCCACCGCCGCGATCTCATAGAATCTCTTCATCTGGTTTCCAACTCAACGAACCTTAGGCTGTCCATCGAAAATACAAACCAAGAAAGAAAGCAACAAAACTTGAAGCATTTCATTTCTTCAAATGTCTTGCAATTCTCAACGTACATAGATGTTGTGAAACAACAAAACCAAAAAACAGAAACTCTTAAGAAAACCACAAAACTTCAATTTTGCAGAAGTAGAGCGACCACTTACACATGGATTACATTTGTGATGAGAATCTAAGTCGTCAGTGCAGAAGAAGGGTCCTTAGTTACGACCAGACTGTCTGCAGCAGAACCCTTCTTCTTCTTTGGCTTTTCGGGTGTAGGAGCCAGAGAGGGAGGCTTAGGTATGGAAATATCCAGAGGAAGTAGCACCTGATCAACTTGGAAAACAACAAGCTGGTTATTTGTATAAACCATGCCCGAAATGCTCTTATTCAGAAGGCCAGGGGTTATATTCACCGAATTCCCCGTGGTGGTTACATTGAGTTGCAAGCTGCCACCTGATCGTGCTGTGTCTGGATCGGGTTGCTCACTGTCTGAAACTGGGAATTCGACAAGAATTTCGAACTGCACCAACTCTGCCTTCTCTTGTCGGTTAGGGAGATGCGGGTGCCTGATTTCAGGTTCGAAAACGTGTTATCGCTTGCTGCGAAGATGGTCATGGCATTGTTCGAGTTGTTGAAGGATCTCGGTGATATTGAAGCGAGCTGATCTGATAGTCGTTGAAGCAGAGGCGGGAAGCAATGGGGTTGGGTTGAAATCTGGGCGCGAAATATAACGGGTGAAGCACGTGCACGACGCATGTAAGGGCATTTTAGACTTTAACACTTAGACAATTAAAGCGACGTCGTTTGTAAGTAGTATTAAACTAGAAAACGCGGATGAACGTTGCAAGGAAAGTTTCCCTTTCAGTTCCAGAAAGTTTTTGGCGGTTATCTTCTTTTCTTTCTCTCGAGCTAGATCATCATCTTTCTCCCAAATCGATACTAGTTAGTTTACCGCTTTAAAATTTTGGGTTGGATAAGATACAAAAATTTTATTGTTGATAAAATATCTCATCAAAAATAATAAGTGAATTAAGTACAATTTTCTTTTTGAATAAAATGAGCAACCTATATTCCACATGGTATCAAAGTAGGTTGATTCAAATCTATTTTCAAACTCGTACGCGTGAATATATTCCACATGGTATCAAAGCAGGTTGTGTAGATATCATCCCTATTTAAAAGCACGAGAGGTAGTGAACTAAGTGCAAATTTCTGCCCGTAAGCTTTGCTAGAGAGGGCGTGTTGGATAGCATATCACATTAAAAAATTAAGTGAGTTAGTGAAATTTATAAGTGTGGATGATCTACCTACCAATTATCTTAAATTATTGCGTTGGATATAAAAATTGTAACATCCGTCGTATCTATATTTCATTGAGGATATAAAGGAAAGTTAAAAAGTGGCATAAATCATCGACGATTACCATTTTGACCTAATTTGACATTCTAGTCAATTTCAAGCCAATTTGACCCACTAACCCTATAAGCAATTATATTTCTTCATTTTTCTACAAGGCCAATTTTTACCACCAAGAAAACAAGTTAAATCATGTCACTTTAAAAAAATTATCCTCACAAAAAAAGTTGAACCTCTCTTTTTTACTGCTTTATTTGTTTTCTTTTGTAATGGAAGAATTATACTGTCAAGCTGGACTCTTCTGATTCGGACGCGCTCTGTGAATCTTATAAGCCTCAAACTGTCAAACTGCCACACCAAATTTTGGGTATTCCATACTGTCATACCGCTACACGAACGGTGGCACTTCAAACTAACAAGTCATTAAAAATCACTTCAATATTTGCTCCTCTTCAATGTTGGGTCCAAAATTAGGCCACAAACCATGACAGCAAAGGATCCTCAAACCTATTCTTATGGGATAGTTCGGATATCAAAAAGAGAAGGCTCTTGCTATATTAGAAATTTTTCTAATTAGTACGAAATTAAGATTGACGACTCTTTGGCTAACAAATTTTAGGGATCCAACTCTTTGGCATCGACTCTAACTCTCTTGACTATTTAACTACTAGAAAATCATGGATCTAACCTCCTCTTGCATGTTAACTCTGTATTTAGCATTTACTTTAGTGTCAACTATAGACTTGGTTTCATTCATAGCGTTTCTTCAAGCTATATATGGTTTTCTTTTCTATAATCTCATTTGTCACATTCTTTAGTGTCATCCGTGACTTTGACTATGTATATCTTTGATGTTGCAAAGATGCTCTACTGAAGGTAGGACTGGTGGCCTTTACCGCTTGCATTATCGAGATAATGGGATGGTTATTCATGGCAGCCTTTCTCTTCTCCATACTAAAATCCTGCTCATAAGAATTACGTGTAAATTACATCTAAGTATTGTACTTACTACTGAACTCTTACCCTTAAGAACAATATTTATCTAGTTTAGATATAGCTCGTCAACTCATCAGCCATGATGATTGGCACATAGCAATTATTGTTCTCACTTACAACTTTTGATGTTAGATATTCAACAGAGTATATGGTTATTTTAGAATTTAAAGCTACATTTGATTAACTACATATAAGACTAAAATAATAAATGGTGAGAATGGGAAATGAACACAAATCCATGGATGGGCATCAAAATTATATTTATTTTTATTAATAATTTTAATGATAAGAATTATACTTTGTGATAGGTTTACAACATAATTTGTGATCTATAGTACAATTTACAAAACTTTCATAAAATTTTTGCTTCCATGATCTTTCTCATCCTATGGTCTATTCCACAAATATTTTCATTAAGGTAATATTGGACGTGCATATCAAATTTGTGCACACAAATGATTAGTGTAAGAGAAATTTACATGATAGAAAGTAGTTATATTGTTGTTCTTGTTACATTGTTGTTGGATAATTTTACTAGCTGTTATAATTTGAAATTTGAAATACTAATTGGTAGACAATAGGAGAATTAGGATATACAAAATATTGATCATGAATCATTGGACAATAAAAAAGAGATCTATTTTTGTTTTTTGAAGATAGAGTATATAATAATTTAAAACCTAAAACTTGAGTTTGATTTGTCAAAGATGGGATACAGTTATTTAAAAATTTATGCATGATATTTTATTATTTCAGATTTAAAACTTGTGCTTGATATGACTATCCCGAAACTTGTTTCAAAAGCAATTACATTATCTATACTCTATATAGTTGTTTCACAAATTCCCCGTCCCCTTCCCTTAAAAAATGGCTTACATAAATTTTTTGGTTTAATCCTTGACACGACTTATTTAATTAATGTTGTTTGTGATGATCATTTTATATAGTGCACTCCAAATTGACTCAATTTAGCTATTTATAATATCAATTTTTGTCTCAGAATAAGTTTAAAAGATATAACTATCAAATAATCTCGCTTCCATCTTCATCTCATTATATCTTTCTCGAAATTATTTTAGTAATGAATTTCGTTAGTCTGTCAAACGTCTTCCATAAAAAATATCTAATATTACAAAGAATATGAAGAAAGATATGCATATTGCTCTTATAAATCTACATAGAACATATATTATACTTTCTCAAGTCTCTCTATTGAGATACTTTTAATGATAAAGCTAAGTATGAGTATAAATGAGAGTAGTTGGAGCTTAGGTAATTTTTATTGTAAACTAAATTAGGATTTTCTTATTAACTTTTGTTGTGAATTGATTACAAGTTTGGGTACAAAATACTAGAATTTTTAGGATGATATTGATTATATGTTTAACTATATTGTAAAATAATAATATAAAACTTTTATTTTTTTACTATCTTACTACTAGAAAACCCTGGATCTAACCTCTTCTTGCACATTAACTCTATATTTGACATTTACTATAGTCTCAACTATAGACTTGACTTCATTCACAACATTTTTGTTCAAGCTATATATGATTTTTTTGTACAATCTTATTTGCCACATCTTTTAGTGTCATCCATGACTTTTACTATCAATATATCTTTGATGTTACAAAGATCCTCTATTGAAGGTAGGACTAGTGGTCTTTACCGCTTTCAATATCGAGATCATGGGATGGTTATTCAAGGGAGCATTCATCTTGTCCCTGCTAAAATCTTGTTCAGAAGAATTATGTGTAAATTACATCGAAGTGATGTACTTACTACCGAACTCTTACACTTAAGAACACTATTTATCTAGTTTAGATACAGTTTGTCAACTCATTAGCCATGATAATCCGTATAGTAATTATTGTTCCCACTTACAACTTTTGAAGTTAGATATTTTTTAATATGCTCCATTTAACAGAGTTTGTGATTATTTTAGAATTTAAAGCTACATTTGATTTACCAAAGATGGGAGATAATTATTTCACAATTTTTGCTTTATATTGTTATATCATAATTTATTTTGAAAGCTAGTCTAAAATTTGTGCTTGATATGGCTATTCAAGAACATGTTTCAAAAGTAATGACGTGATGTATACTTGATATAGCTATTTAACAACATTTTTGAGAAGCAAATCCACAAAAAAATTGCCCCTACTAAAAAATTGCTAATGTTAAATTTTTTGTTTAGTTCTTACAAAATTGCCCCTACAACATATTTGATTAATATTTTTTGTGATGATCCAAAGGCAAATGCTGGTCTAGAACTTGTTTCAAAAGCAATTACATGATCTATACTCAATATAGTTGTTTCACAAATTCTCCACCCCTTCCCTAAAAAAATGGCTAATATAAAATTTTTGGTTTAATTCTTGAGACAACAAAATTGATTAATGTTGTTTGAGATGATCGTTTTATATAGTGCACTCCAAATTGATTTAATTTAGCTATTTATATATCAATGTTTGTCTCATAATAAGTTTAAAGGATATAAACCATATAATCTCCCTTCCATCTTCTTCTTATTATATCTTTCTTGCAATTAGTTTAGTAATGAATTTTGTTAGTTTGTCCAATGTTAACCATAAAAATGTCTAACATTATAAAGAATATAAAGAAAGGTATGCATATTTCTCTTATAAATCTACTTGAAATATATCTTATACTTGCTCAAGTCTCTCTATTGATATATTTTTAATGATAAAGCTAAGTATGAGTATAAATAAGAGTAGTTGGAGCTTAGGTAGTTTTTATTGTAAACCGAATTAGGATTTTCTTATTAACTTTTGTTGTGAATTGATGACAAGTTTTTGGTATAAAATATTACCATTTTTATATGCTTAAATATATTATAAAATAATAATAGAATGCTTTTATTTTTGAAAAAAACTTTATTCTTTTTCTCATCACATAGATATTAGATAATTTAGTCAACCTCATAATTGATTTTCTCTCACAACCATTTTATCAAAAAATTTCTCCAAATTGAATCAATTAAATTATTTGGAACATCTTAATTTATCTCATAATAAGTTGAAGCAATAATACTAGATTATATTTCTTCCACATTAATCGCATTAGATTTCTATTGTAACCAATGGATAAAAAAACTTTCATCTTTATTGAGATCAATTTTGTTGATACAACAAAATGAGCAACAATAATGAAGCTCATTTTCTTTCCTAAAAGCAAGAAGTGAAAATGAAAGTAGTCAAAGATAAGTACTTTTCACTCTAGAATAGTTTAGGACTAGTTGTTGAATTGATTGTACGTTTGCTGTTTAAAAGATATTATTTTTAGGGTGATCGTGGTTCAGAACTCTATAATATATGATTAATTATATTAGATTTTTCATGTCCCAATACTTGATATTTAATGAGTTAATTAAATTATATTCGAGTAGATTATGATTTTTGAAAAATTGCAAACAAATATTGAATATTGTTATATTATCAACTCACTACTATAAAACTAATTTACCTACCACAAAAATAAAACTTAGAAATTTAGATCTAAGGGGATCGGGATTGGCTTCCAAGTTCCAACGGACTTCTACTCGTGTGAGCTTTCTGGTTCAACAACAACAAAAAATTATTATACGTTTGTTTGAAATTCGACTTGTCTGAAAAACAAGTTATTAATCTCAGTCTGCTAAATTGTTATTATCACAAAAATAAGTTCAATTCTTTTTAAAAGATATCAAAATAAGTTCAATTATATTTAATCAAATGAAATTCTTAAAATCCAATAACTCATATCCTTTTGAAAATTTTATAGCTTTTAAATAAAAATATGTGATTAATTGTACAAGTTTTTTACCCAAAAAAATAAATAATACAATTTTAGTATATATCTCAAGGAAAGAAGACCACTTTCCAAAAAAGAATGAGATAATAAAAAAAAGAGTGAATTACTATGACATTTCTCGTTTAATAGATGATTTTGTTCCTCTAGTTAGGAAAGTAATTTTTACATCCTAGACTCGAGGGATAGATTGGTTTCGAAAGATGATTATTTCAAATCATACAGAATAAAAAGATGGACTACATTGGCATACTTTGTTTTTCAATAGTAGTATTTTGAGTATGTTAATATTGACATGATTTGAATATCAATATTGACATATATAAATATTTTTTGCAAAAATGCAAAAACTGCCATGAAAAATACATAAGAAGATATGTCTTTATAGACAAACAAAGTATGTCAATGTTGACACACAAAATATGCCAATATGACCTCTCATTTTATGATCTTACATTTTTTTACCTAAAAAGTTTACACATGCCAATGTTGACAACAAAAATAGGGCAATGCTGAAAAGTAAAATATGTCAGTACATCTACTATTCATTTCGTATCGTTTAGATTTTGATCCTCATTTTTGACCTAATCATGACCACCCTTAGAATCTAAATATTCTCCTCTACCATAGAATATTCTAACGAGCAGCCATATGGAAAGACAAAATATCTATCGCACTACAAATACCCTCTCTTTCCTTCTTACTCCTCTCCATTTTTTTTCTCACAATTCATATTTTTCTTTTTTACTTTCAACCAAAACAAAATTCAAACTCAAACTTGAGAAAACATATCTAAGTAATTAAAGAGAACCAAAACTAATTAAAAAATAAAATTTGGAAAATCCTCATCTTAAAGAGAACCAATGCAATTCATATTTTTCTCACAAAATACCCATCGCATTAATAGAAACCCCTCTCTTTCCTTCTTACGCCCCTCCATTTTTTTCTCACAATTCATATTTTCCTTTTTACTTTCAACCAAGACAAAATTCAAACTCAAACTTGAGAAAAAATATCTAAGTAATAAAAGAGAACCAAAAGTAATTAAAAATAAAATTTGGAAAACTTTAATCTTAAATACTCCAATTATAATTAGAAATCTTAATAAAAAAATTGGAGATATGCTTCTTAAGGGCTACAATCTTAATAAGATCAGCTTTTTCGAAGTGCTTCTTGAGATGATCTCACATATTTATAGCTAAGTCAAACCAGAGAAGACTCTCTCCAATTTCTAGTTTAAAAGAATAGATCAGCCAATGAATCACAAGAGCGTTGTATCTCTTCCAAGAAGAGAAAAATGTATCTTTCTTAGCTGCAACAGAAATGGTACAATTTACAAATGAGAGTTTGTTCTTAAACTCCAAGGATTGACTTATGGTACAAACTCGTGAGTGATATAGTTCATTTCATTTAGAAGAGGAATCACCAAAACCTTTTTGGATTCTCTTAGATGAATATAAAAGGGATTCAATGTCTTGATATGGTGTTGACTTGACTCATGTGACATGTTGACATATACAAAATAAATATTGGATCTCGTACACATAATCATTTATTCTTCCTTTTTATGCTTAATATGAGAGAGTTGCCTCTATCTCCCAGGTGAGTATTTAATTCTCACATGCTTGTCCTGCTGCTGCACTAAAGCTTGATAATGGGCTTATCTTCACGTGTTGGGCCAAGAATCATTGAACCAAATACATAATTAATGGCCATTCTCTTCCAACTTTCACTCTGCGAACCTGAGCTCCTCCGACATCATCTGATCTTCTTTTTTATTGAAACTAATTGCCCTTGATGAACTTTCTAAGATAAAGGATGAAGAAGAACTCCTGAGTCTGAAGCAAGGAGAAGAAAGGCTTAAGAATGAGGGGCTAATGGCCTCTCCCTTAGTTAACAAATTCAAGGTCTAAAATTTAATTATAAGCCCAAGTATAAAAAGCCCACAAACAAAGAAAATCCTAGCTGCTTCTTCGCACAAAGCATAAAGAGGATGTACTCGAATCACGTCAATATCACATATGATTAAGAGAGTGAATCCCAAGGATGATACTACTATGTTTGCAAGCTTGTAAAGTTTTTTTTTCTTTTGCCTGTTAATAAATTTTGTAAATAAAATTCTTTTTACTTAGATTCTTTTTAGCTTATATATATCCGTAGTTTGTAACCTACTTTTGATAAGCAATAAGAATACAACCAATTTTTTGTATCTCTTTTAACCTTTCACCTTATCATTGTTGCTAAACTTAAGCTTTTGAGTTTCTCTTTATGGTATCAGAGCAATAAAGCTCTTATTACCTCAGCCTTTTTCCTAAATAGCCGTAACAATGGTTGAGAATGCTCTTCAGAGTCTTGCTCTTGTGGTAGCCACTCCTACCATGGAGAGTCCTCTTCTTCGTGTACCCAGAGGAAAGTTTTCAAATCCTTTTTATGTACATCTAAGAGATAGCACAATTGAGATTAGTTACTCCTCTTTTAATGACAAGAAATATCACTCACGGGTAAAAGCTATGAGTTAGTCTTTATAGTAAAAAAAGCTATGCTTCGTTGATCATTCCATTTCTATTCCTGTGAGAAAGAATCTGCTTTTTTGTTCTTAAAAACGATGTAATATGCTTGTGATACAATGACTAATAAGATTTATTGAGCCTGATCTTGCAAAAAGTCTTCTCTGGTTAGAATCTACAGAAGAGATATGGGATCATCTCAAAGAACATTTTAGGAAAGCAGACTTTGTGAAGATTGCTAGACTTAAGGAGTAGATCTCTAACTTCTCTCAAGGTGTACTCAATGTCAATGAATATTTTTTAAGAAGAAGTCTATGTAGGATTAGCTACTTTAGTATAGGCCCATTCCAATTATGAATGTGTACGATATGCTCAAGATCCTTGTTTTGTAACCTTATTAACTGCTAAACATGCAGATTAAGACTATATAATGGGTTTTCTTGCTAGTTGAAATGGTAAGTTTGAGCATGTTAGCACTGAGATTTTGATGCTAGATCCATTGTCAACTATAACTTGTGTGATGTATCTTATCATTTAATATGAGAGGCAAACATTTGAGGTTCCTGCAGTTGTGAAAAATGTAGAAGGAATTGTATTTTTAGCTACAGGTTTTGGAAACAAGCATTTTGCTTCTAAGAAGCCATTTTGCACGCAATGTCATAAGAAAGATCATAGAGTTGACAAGTACTTCAGGTTGTATGGTTTTTCACATAGATTCAAACCTAAATTATGATCAAATCGTAGCTTCAACAACTATTGTTGAGATAGTTGCAGAATCAAAAGACCAATTTGGTTTCAATATTAAACAAGTACAGGATCTCATGACTATAATGAAGTAGATATTTGCGGCATCCAAGAGTACTCATGTGGTTGCTGATCTTGTTGCTAGTTCTATTGTCTAAGGTGAGCCTAAATACACTATAGCAGGTATATATTCTATCTACAATATCCAAAATTACAATAACTTAAATCATGATTCTATTTGCTAGATTCTAAACTATAGTGCCTCTGCACATGTATGTTGTGATCAGTAATAGTTTAGCAAGTGTAGGGAAGTGGATAATGTAGACATAACACTAACTAATAGTTCCAAGGTTGTAACATCTCTCATTGGAATTGTGCGAGTCTTCAGAGAACTCACATTATTCAATGTTTTGCTAGTTCCTTAATTTGCCTTCAACTTGATCTCTGTAAGTAAGTTGGCAAATGACTTACCTATGTCACTTATTTTCTCATCTTCATGTTGTGATATACAGGACCTTATTTCAAAGAGAAAGATTAGAATTGCTCAGAGACAAAAGAGGCTTTACCTCTTGCAAACCAACCTGCGAGCATCTCACTTTGCTACTACTGATACTACCAACTACATCTCCTATGTGTTATGGATTCCTATAACCAAAATCCAAAAGTATGCACACGAGGGAACCCTTAACAATATACCCACATAATCTCGATAGAGCAAAATAACAAAAAATAAACAAAGCAAGCCAAGTGACAACATGATTTGGTAATTAGGCAAAGTAGAAGACTATTTAAGGGGACTAACTTAAACACAAGCAACTCACTTTGCTACTAATTCTACCACTTACTATATCTCACATATGTTATGGATTCAGTTTGTGATCCAGTGATCAAACGACCTAACGTAGTACTCTAATCTCGAATCTGCCATTTTTTTCATTGATATTTACTCTTACAATTCTCTTTGTTCTCATTAAATTTTATTTCATCGTCAATCTTCCAAACCCCCTTTTACTTTGTTGTTTTGATAGTTAGGTTTATTAAATATTCATTTCTCCTTGGATCCAACTCAGTACTTCCACTTACTTACTATAAATTAGTGAGTCATGACTATCGGTTTATTTTGAGGAACCTTGACACGCTTGTCACTGAACTAGATGTCTTATATCAGAATAGATCTTGGGATATAGTCACCTTGTTGCACAATAAACAACTAATTAGTTACAAGTGACTTTATAAGGTCAAATGTCATTCTAATAGGACTATAGAGCAATTCAAAGCTTGATTAGCTGTTAAGGGATATACTCAGGTTCTTGATATGGATCATCAAGATACTTTTTTCCCTGTCATAAAGTTAACTTCTGTCAGAATAGTTCTTGCTGTTGTAGCTAGTAAAAATTGGTTATTGGAACAACTCGATATTAATAATGATTTCCTTCATGACAAATTACATAAAGAAGTATAAATGGATCTTCCACCAGTTATGTCATCTACTCCGAATTAAGTATGCAAGCTAAATAAGTCTATGTATTGTTATAAGCAAGCAAGTTGATAGTGATTTGAGAAATTGACAACTCGGCTATAGTAATTTGGCTTTCATCAAGCTAAATTTTGATCACCATGTTTGTCTTTAAGACAAACAATCCCAAGAAAGAACTTGAGCTGATCAAGATTCTTGATCTTCAGTTTATC
>SOPF01023231.1:0-13841 GCA_012979155.1 Hypericum perforatum
GGTCGATCCATCTTAATAGTACTCACCCAAATACTTAGAGGAATATCACCACTAATACAAATTTCCCAAAGAGTCAATCTCTTTGAGTACTCATCTAGGTACCTAGAAAAATATCATCAATATGACTATCCTCAAAGAGCCAATCCATTACAACACTCAACTAAGTGCTTTTTGGAATACTACCAATAAGACTTTCTTCAAGGATCTATTTAATCTAATTTGTTATTCTCCAAGATGTATGATTCTCTCAAAACGAAGTGGTGCCATGAAAATATCTATAGGTAGAGGCAATCCACTGAGTAAGAAATAACCAAAATAATAGGTTGAGGATGAATGATCTTTTTTTCCTTTTGTTGGAAAAAATAAAAATACTCCATACTTATCACGACCTAAATCTAGGCTGCCGATATGGCGCTGGGCCACGCTCTCTAAACTGAAGAGCTGTGGTCCAACCAGCCTCATACATACATGCAAATATCATAGTGCAGAAGCGTAATCATTAATATATACGAGGAAGCGCTTTCATACATAAATATGTAAATATATTACATATATGATATAAATATTCTCATACATAATACTTACAATTATCCTTGCATAATTCTAAAGTCATACAAATCTAGGATTTATAATATGTACAATGGAGCAACTCTACTAGATCAAAAAAGAGAAATATCATCTGGAGACTTCTAGCAACCTGAGAGGTAGATGATGATCTCAAACGTATAAACAACAAAGACTCTCCAGATGTCACGATCCTTAACTTTCGTCACCTGTGGAGGAGGGGGTAAGTACTTGGAAGTACTTAGTAGAGGATATTAAAACTAACCTATAATTAACTAACCAACCACAGGCATAGACTCAAATTCATGCATGGACAAATGTTACCAAATTCACATATAGCACATCACAAGTAATTCAATCATAAATAAAGACAAAATCATAATCATACACATAGGCATGTTTCGATCCGAATATGGTATCGCAAACATCATATCATATTCACAAATCATACATATAGATATGTTCCGACCCGAACTTGGAGTCGCAAATGCCAAATAAATAGATAGACTTCGGATAGGTCTAGAATGTGTCACTCCCTCTCACAACACTGGGATATCATATCTTATAGCGCTTTTATAATCAAACTCCGCCGGCCATATTATAATCGCATCAAATCCAATATATCCCCAAAACATGTGCACATGTGCCAACATCCCCGGTTGGTCATGGGTAGACCTCATCGTCTGCCATCTCACAAATCGACTCACACATATCATACATATATTCGTAATGTTCAAAACCATGTATTCATAATCCATAAGACTCATATTTATCAAAACCATGCATAACCAAAAATCACTAAATCACACAAAACAAAGACTCACTTCCATAATCCATCATGTAACACATAATCATCATATCAACCAACATCACAAGTTTATAACAAATAATGCTAGTCAAAATAGAGGTTAGGGATAATATCTCCCTACCTTAATCCAAATTGTCCAAATGCTCCAAAAGTGATCCACACACCACTTCACGATCCACGTTGCTCAATTGTCAAGGTGTGATCAATTAAATAATAAGAATAACCTTCTATCAAACATCATCCTCTCAACACAAGGAAAATGGCAAAAGTCATACCTAAGTCCCTAATATCAAACCCTCACACAAATTCTCCAAAAATATACAAAGGTCTTCTAATCCAACACCAAACCATAGATCATCATCCATAATCACCTTATCTTCTCATAACATCAACCAAATCTCATTAACCCCATATGCTCTTCATTAAGGTTATATCTTAAGGTTTTCCAAAATATACACAATAATTCTCTAATCACAACTTCAACATAGATCAACACCTATAACTATTATATCATCTATTTTAACCATCAAAACTCTCAAACTCCAAATCATCCAAAATTACAAAGTACTCAAATCCTTACAAGCTTACACCTAATTCAAAGTATTGAATAGATCTATACTTAATTTCAATAAACCATCAACTAGAAATCACTTACCAATCCTCAAAATCAAGATTTTCCCTTTCTCTTTCTTCTCCTCTTCCTCTCCCAAGTTTTCTCCTTCTCTCCTCACCCTCTCTTTGTTTTCAATGGCTGAGCATAAAGACTCCACTCATAAGCCTCTTAGATATTTTAGCTAAAAACTTACCATAAATGGTAAGTTCTCCCATAAGTCACTTGTCTCCCTTTTCCTCTTTTGATCCTTGGCCTTTCTAGTCATTCTCCAACACTCCTAAACCTCTACTTCAGTTCTAATAAGTCCTCAAATCAAGTCTTAAGTCATATTTTCCATATTGCTCACCATTTGGCAAAATCTCTCAATACCAATGAAAATTGTATCTAAAAGCGAGCTCCAAACACTCTCACATGATCCCATCAAATAATTCCTCTAATGTCAAAACTCAAATCAGAAATGTTGTAGTTCTGGATGTTACAAACCTACAAGAATTGGAATCACTCAAATCAGAGGTCTTATGAGGAAGTTATGAATTTTCTAAGAAAACTGTACGCAGTTGGCCTTACGTAGCGCCGCTACGGGCCGCTAGGATCGTGTGGCCAAAATGACATAGCGCGCGCTATGACTTCGTAGTGCTGTTACATTGCCACTATTCCTAACCTGATCAAACTCACCAAAAACTCTAAATTTCAAGGTTCAAATTATAAAACTCAAAGCACGAAAGTTGTAGGTATACGTCTTACGGCTCTACTTGTCTTGGAAACACCCAAATCGGAGTTCACACAAAAAAGTTATTCATATTCCCCCAAAGGTCAACAAATTCAACACAACGGTGCTAATACTGATCAAAATAAAATAACCAAAGGTCGGACCAAGCGGTCACGACTAATACAAATTTAGCAAGGATCATAACAGTCTCCATTCCTTATAAAATTTGGTCCCCGAATTTTCCTAATGTAAATCGACCTACTTGTCAAACAAACAAACTAACATACTTGTAACACAACGGATGAGGGTATAATGGTCTCCCCTCCTTAGGAACTAATCAAGTACCTTGTAAATGAGTGTTTAGCCCACACAACTTGACCATCAGAAACTCTCTACTTCTGAGCTTTGAAAACTCACATTCCAAAATCTCAAATGATTCCACATATCTTAAACTTAGCTTACCCTCTTTCCAAACCTTATAACACCTTCCATCGAATATATCTCAAGAGGTACACTTCAAATTCAATGTCCTTCTGTCTCTCATCCAAATACGACTCTTGTCTATTCTGAGCTATCATTAGCCTCTTTCGAATCACTTTGATCTTCACAACTGTATCGTCCAAGAATTCCATATTCACACCACTTCTCAATAACTTTCTCCCAATATACCAATGATCCAAACCTCTGGCCATACCACAACTCATACAATACCATCTGACTACTCTGATAACCATTATTTCATGAGAATTCCATCAAAGACAAATAAGATTCCCAACTACTAACAAAATCAATCATACATGATAGCATCATATCCTCGAGAATTGAATCGCTCTGACTGTCCAACTATCTGAAGATGAAATACTATGACCAAAATCCAAATGAATACTCATGGCATCTTCAAATTTCTTCCAAGTCTGAGATGTAAAAATATTGATGAGTGCTTAAAATACTCATTACTTGTGTCCATTTTCTAGTTTGTTCTTAGTTTTTTTAGGTTATTTTATTTTAGTTTTAGTTATCTTTGTCTTAGTTTTCTTTATTTTATGTTTTTAGTTTTGTATTTTGTTTTCATTATATTTTATGGTTTTTAGGAGCTAAGTCGAGGAAATGGATGATGATCGAGCTAGATGAGCAGATGCATGGACAAGAGGAATGATGCGAAGGCAAAGTAGAGTAACGCTGAAGACCTGGCGCACGCTAGAAAAAGGTAGCGTACGCTAGAAATGCACCAGAAGCAAACGACCATGAGCAAGAACGACCAGACGTGAACGACCGAGCACCTAAGACCTGGCGTGCACCAGGCACAGTTAGCGAGCACCTGAGGATCTGGCACATGCCAGGCAGAGTTGGCGCACGCCAGACCAGACAGTGACAGAGCTGCCATTTGCCTCTTTGAGTGGAAAACACTGGAGGGGGCCATGCACTCGGGAATTTTGGGCTTCTTGTGACCTTGGCAGACCATTATGGTGTAGGTGTGGATAGTTGTTAGGATATTATGTTAGTTTATATTAGTTTTTACTTTTGACTTTTGTTTTATGTTAATAATGAACATTAGTGTAGAATAGACAAGTTGGATTGTGTGAGAGAGGTGTGCAGCACGAACTTGGGCCATCTTTCTGTGAAGAACGTGAGGAAGAAAGCTAGCTTCAACTTGTAAAGCTTTCTTCACTTAAACTCTTCATTTAGTTAATTAATGTTAAGTATATTCATGTTTATGTGTATATTGTTCTTTGCAAGCATGTGTGAGTAGTTAATCTTTGAGTTTGGTGGCTTAAAGCCACTACTTAGTCACGGTTTAGAGGGTTAAAAACATGATGAACATGTCAAACTAACGAACTTAATGCCATGCTAAACTTGCTTGATCACCAAGGTTAGAAGTTAGTTTGAACTTGAGACCGAGAGGAGATAGTTTAAATGGAAAGGTTAGTTAGATAAGTTGCTGGTTCGAGTTGCTAATACTCTTACTCAGTGATTTATTGTCCTTAAAGTGATGCATATAGTTGGTTCTTTGCTGTTCTTAGTTGGTTTTTGGGGTCGAGAGAATATCTTACCATTCTAAGCATGGTAAAGAAGCAATTTAGGCCATTCTAGCACGAGAGTGTAGTTTGGTTGATTTCGAAACACTAGGACCATGTTATGTACTTAGTTAACCTTCTGGATTCAATGATTATTGTGGTTTTAAGTTCACCTTACTCATTTGTGCATATTAAGTTGTTAAAAATCTGTTAGAAAACCAAACCTTCAAGTAACTAAGTTCATACTTTGTAGATTAGTAAACTGACTTAGAACGAGTGTTTCCATCAAACCACTTCATAAATTGATCTTAGACAAGTTACAAATCCTAGTTGAAGCTTTAAACTCGGTCCTTGTGGGACGATTTTACCTTACTTACTCATTTATGCAACTCTGCTTAAAAAAACTACTGTGTTGGCGCACGCTAGAAATTGGTGGCGTACGCCAACTTTGGCCATCCGAGGCAAAAATTCTCACGCCAGAAAGTTGGCATTCTCCAACTCTTCTAAATCGTTAAACTTGGCGCATGCCAGACATTGTTGGCGTACGCCAGGTTATCTAGGAAGACGACCTGTCGTCTAGAAAAATAGCAGGAAACTTATAAGGATAAGAGCAGACCCTCTCGGAAGAGAGCGCAGAACAAATCGGCACCGTTGCCGGGGATCTAGTTTAAACGCTCGATTCGGTGAACGAACTTGGATTAGTAAATTTTTATTTTCATAATATAATATAATAATATATTTTTAATAAAAAAACAAAACCCAAAAAAAAATTAATTTTAAATTTTATAGTACTTGTAAAACAGGTTACTTGTGAGGAAAATTATGTGCATGCCCTTGACTAGGTCAACAAAAAAATTTCTGTTAGAATTTGAAGAAGACATTACTCGACTATAAAGGTCATTGCGCAAGGGAAAAAGAGAGAAGGTCAAGATGGATCAAAGCCAAGAAGGACAAGGAGCTGAAGGTCAAGCACCTCGAAAATCATTGATGGACCATGGAAGACCAACATATGAAGGGGCAAGAACTGGAATTCAGCAGCTAGCTATGGAAGCTAATCATTTCGAAATTAAATCGGCAGTGATTCATATGCTCCAAGCATCGAATCAGTTCTATGGACTACCTAACGAGGACGCAAATGACCATCTAGGAAATTTTATGGAATTAGCTGATAACTTTAAGTATCCTGGAGTATCTGATTATACTGTTAAGATACGAATGTTTCCATACATGCTTAGGGACAAGGCTAAATTGTGGTACAAGCAACTTAAAGGTTCTCCAATCACAACGTGGGCGGAACTGGCAAATGCTTTTCTGGATAAGTATTTCTCATATTCGAAGACGAGCAAGCTTGTTAAGGAGATAACCAATTTCAAACAATTAGAAGGTGACTTGTTTAGTGAAACATGGGAGAGATTTAAGGAATTGCAAAGGAGTTGCCCTCATCATGGTTTATCTGAGGAGTCCTTACTCAAAACTTTTTATTTTAGCCTTTCACCTACGACAATGGGGACTGTAAATGCTGCCTCTAATGGGAATTTTCTAAGGAAGGAAAGAGATGAAGCTTACCATATTCTAGAAGAATTGGCTGTTACGAATAGGATAATTGCAAATGAAAGGAAGAAACAACCTATCAGAGAGTTGAGGGAACTAACTGAGCGAAGCGATAAGAGAGGGTTGATTGAACTTGATGCTTCATCATCAGTTCAAGTTCAATTAGATTTAATGGCAAAACAGTTGCGAGATTTATCTTTAAACAAAGTTGATGCAGTCACCAACCACCAAAATTGTGAAGCTTGTGGCAATACTGGCCATGAGTTGAGTCAATGTGCTTTGATGAACCAACAAACTGAGATAGTCAATTTCGTTAGTGGTCAAGGACAAGTAGGAAACAGAATGGGGAACAATCCATATTCCTCAACTTACAATCTTGGATGGAGGAATCATCCAAACTTTTCATGGAAAGATAGGAGCAATGATGATAGTATGGCAATTGTTCCTGATAAAGGACTACCGTTACAAGCCCAACAATAAGGACCACCTGGTTTTCAACCACGTAGATTTTTAGGAGAAAGAATGGGGGCCCTAGAGGAAAGATTTGACAAGGTAGAGAAATTCATCCAGCAAACTGGAGAATCATCCACTAACCAAAGCGAAATACTGAAAGCCTTGGCAAGCCAAGAAGCAAGGCAAAACAATTTGGAATAATTCCTTAGGGGACAAACAACTGTCATGCGTAACATGGAAATACAACTTGGAGAAATTGCAAAGGCAAATACCCAAAGAGCTTCAGGGATGCTCCCAAGCTCTACTGAAGAAAATCCTCGAGGTCACGTTAACACAATTGCTTTAAGAAGTGGGAAAGAGTTAGCCTCTCAAACAGTCAAAGAGCTAAGGACATTAATGTTGAGATTCCCAACTAAGATAAAGTTGAAGAAGTGGTGAATAAGGAAATTCTGCAAAAGGAAATTGTGGAAGAAGAAGAAGTCTACGTACCGACACCACCAGTGATACCAATTCTACCTTACCCTCAGAGGGTAAAGAGAAAATTGGAAATGGATGAGAAATTTCTCCGTTTCATGGAGAAAATGAAGGATGTACAGATTAGTGTCTTTTTCTTTGAGATACTAGATCAAGTTCCACACTATGCCAAGTTTCTTAAGGAACTTGTGACGAAGAAGAGAAAGTGGGAAGATAAAGAGACAGTCGCCCTTACGGTAGATTGTAGTTCTCTAATTTCAACAAACCTTCCTACTAAGCTTCAAGATCCTGGGAGTTTTACTATTCCTAATTTTATAGGTGACACTGAATTTCCAAAATGCTTATGTGATTTAGGCGCAAGTATCAACTTGATGTCTTTATCGACATTTAGAAAACTAGGTTGTGTGATGTAAAGCCAACTTCTATGTTACTCCAGTTGGCAGACCAAACAATAAAGAAACTATTTGGTGTGGTTGAGGATGTCCTGGTTAAGATTGACAAGTTCATCTTTCCAGTTGACTTTGTGGTTCTAGATTTTTCGGAGGACAAGAACTGTCCATTAATTTTTGGTAGACCATTCCTTAACACAGCACATGCATTGGTAGATGTGCTTAATGGAAAATTGGTTCTCAGAATTAGAGATGAAAATGTTGAGTTTAACATGACAAGCGTAATGCGTCATCCTCTTGATGAAGGGATGTGCATGAAAATCGACGTTGTAGATGAATGTATTCTTGAATTTTGTAAGGAAAATATTTCGAGAATAGAGGAAAAAGGACAATACAAAAAAAGAGGAGGAAATTGTGGAAGAAGTAAAGGAAAAAGTCGACAAGAAAAGTTTACTTGAGGAATTGGAAATTCAATTGAAATATCAAACTCCACCCTCAATTGTGAAAGCTCCATCCTTGGAGTTGAAAGAGCTACCCTCGCATCTAAGATATGCATTCTTGATAGATGAAGGGAGGTTACCAATTATAATCTCAAACAAGCTCTCCAAGGATAAAGAAGATAAAGTGCTCGCAATTGTGAACAGATGAATTAAGGTAATTGCTTGGCAAATCTCCGACATCAAGGGGATAAGCTGAGAAATTATGATGCACCATATTCACATAGAGGATGGAGTAAGGCCGAGGGTAGACCGACAAAGGCGACTGAATCCTAACATGAAAGAGGTTGTAAAGAAGGAGGTGATCAAGCTCCTAGAAGCCGATATTATTTATCCGATTTCAGATAGTGAATGGGTTAGCCCAATCCATTGTGTTCTAAAGAAAGGAGGAATGACAGTGGTAATCAATGAGGAAGGCGAGCTCATTCCAACACGTACTGTGACCAGTTGGAGAGTATGTGTTGACTACAGGAAATTGAATGATGCTACATGAAAGGATCATTTCCCTCTGCCATTCATTGATCAAATGCTGGAAAGGATAGCAGGGTACTCTTACTATTGCTTTTTAGATGGGTACTCAGGGTACAACCAAATAGCAATATACCCCAGAGATCAAGAGAAGACATCTTTCACTTGTCCTTTCGGTATCTTTGCTTATCGCAGAATGCCTTTTGGATTAAGTTGTGCCCCAGCAACATTCCAACATTGTATGGAGTCCATCTTTTGGGAGATGAATGAGAAGATTATGGCAATCTTCATAGATGACTTCTCTGTATTTGGAAACTCATTTGATCATTGTCTGGAAACTCTTAATAAGGTACTAGAAAGATGTGAGGAAAAGAATCTTGTGCTCAATTG
Source organism: Hypericum perforatum (assembly GCA_012979155.1). NCBI lineage: Eukaryota > Viridiplantae > Streptophyta > Magnoliopsida > Malpighiales > Hypericaceae > Hypericum > Hypericum perforatum. The sequence goes on from SOPF01023231.1 coordinate 8,932, forward strand.
GGAAAAATACTATTTTATGGTAGACGAGGGAATAGTTCTCGGGCACAAGATTTCTAAAGTTGGAATGGAAGTAGATAGAGCTAAAACACACACGATAGAGAAGATGATTGCACCAACTACAGTTAAAGGAATTAGAGCTTTTCTGGGTCATGCGGGCTTTTATAGAAGATTCATCAAGAACTTCTCTCTAATTGCCAAGCCTCTAACAAATTTGTTAGTTAAGGACGTGTCCTTCAACTTTGACGAGGAATGTCAGAAGGCATTTGATGCACTTAAGAAAGCTCTAGTCACAGCTCCGGTAATTTAATCGCCGGATTGGAAACTTCCATTTGAGTTGATGTGTGATGCGAGTGACTTAGCTTTGGGTTGTGTGCTTGGACAGAAGAAAGAGGGGAAGCTACATGTCATCTACTATTCTAGTAGAGTATTGGCAGGGGCTCAACTCAATTATACAACCACAGAGAAAGAGCTACTTGCAGTTGTCTATGCTTGTGACAAATTCAGAGCATACTTGCTTGGTTCAAAAGTAATAGTCTATACAGATCATGCAGCTTTGAAGTATTTATTTTTAAAGCAAGATGCCAAACCTCGCCTGATGCGCTGGATTCCATTACTTCAAGAATTTGATTTATCCATTAAGGACAAGAAAGGAGCTAAAAATGTTATCGCAGATCATCTCTCTCGGTTAGAGAATAGCAACGGGATGGAGAAAGATGGTAAGATCCAGGAAGAGTTTCTTGATGAAACTCTGATGACGATAAGCAGAGTCGAAGCTCCCTGGTATGCAGATTTTGCAAACTTTTTAGTGGGAGAAATTATTCCAGCAGGCTTAAGTTATCCTCAAAGGAAGAAATTCCTAAGGGATGCAAAATTGTTTCTTTGGGATGATCCTTACCTTTTTAAGAGATGTAATGATGGGGTGCTTCACCGGTGCATTGCTGATTGGGAAATAGCTAGTATTTTAGAGCAATGTCACAACACTACTTACTCAGGTCATTATGGAGCAACTAGGACAACAGCAAGGGTATTTGAGTGCGGATTCTATTGGCCTTATATATTTAGATATGCACGTACCTATGTGGAACAATATGATCACTGCCAGAGAACGGGCAACATCTCAAAAAGGAATGAGATGCCGTTATCTGGAATTTTAGAAGTTGAGCTCTTTGATGTGTGGGGGTTGGACTTTATGGGTCCTTTTCCCACATCGTATGGCAACAAGTATATCTTAGTTGGAGTTGACTACGTTTCAAAATGGGTAGAAGCTTTGGTGTCACCTACAAATGACGCTAGAGTTGTTATCCTATTTCTTAAAAAACTCTTCTCTAGATTTGGAATGCTACGAGCAATAATTAGTGATGGTGGGTCACACTTTTGCAATAAACTATTTGAAGTCCTGTTAAGGAGATATGGGGTAACTCACAAGGTGGCAACACCTTATCATCCCCAAACAAGTAGACAGGTTGAGCTTTCAAATCGAGAGCTCAAAAAGATTTTGGAAAAGACAGTAGGATCGGCTAGGAAAGATTGGTTGAATAAGCTCGATGATGCCTTATGGGCTTATCGAACTGCATTTCGAACTCCAATAAGAATGTCACCCTATAGGTTAGTTTATGACAAAGCATGCCATCTTCCTGTGGAACTTGAGCATCGTGCATTTTGGGCCATCAAGACCCTTAATTACGATTACAAAAAGGCGGGAGAACGACAAATTCTCCAACTCTATAAGTTGGAAGAAATTCGAGATCTTGCATTCGAAAGCGCGAGACTCTACAAGGAAAAGACAAAAAAGAGACATGATGCCCATATTATCAGGAAAGATTTTAAAGAGGGTCAACATGTTCTTCTTTTTAACTCTAGATTTAAACTCTTCCCTGGGAAGCTCAAATCTAAGTGGAGCGGACCTTACAAGATTATTAAGGTGTTCCCTTTTGGGGCACTTGATTTACAAAGTACCAAGAGAGAGGTTTTTAGAGTTAATGGCCAACGATGCAAAATCTACCATGGGGGAGGCAATATTAACCTAATTGCGGAAGTGCAATTGGTTAATAAGTTGAATAATGCATAAACACAGAGATAGTCAAGCTGACGACGTTAAATCAGCATGTTTAGGTTTATTTTTATTAGTAATAGTATATATTTCTATTATTTTTACTAATAGGGTTTATATTATTTTCTTTCCCATGCAGTGAATTGAACGCAGTGACCTGGTTCATATGAGAGACTCATCACAAGTGTGAATACTGTGGTACTACAGGGTGACTTGACTAGGCTTAAAGCCCAAAGAGTCCTTAGGAGAAGTAGTCTATCACGGTACTCGCACTAGGAGCTGTGCATTTTGTAAGGTCAGCGTTAGTTTTGTAAATATATTTTGTGATAAATATATGTATTTAGTTAGAATGTTAATTTCGAGAAAAATTCCGATTGATATTTGCCTAATCATTTTGAGAAGGGCAACATAAACCTTAAAAACTGAGCGGAGAGAGGAAAATTTCTTGAGGCACTCCAGAGGAACTTCAAAGAGTGCCTATAAGAATAGAATGACAACATTAGGTTTCTGCCACAAATGTGGCAAGTTGAGACACGACAGTGTTTGTAGCAAACACATTACCATGTCGCAAACCGAGCAAACTGTCCTGTTACATCAAGACCCAGTTCAGCTCAAAGCTGACAAGGTTGCGAGGCCAAGGAGTTCGTTTTGGTACGCGATTGAAGAACTGTGTGAGCGACAAATATCGAAATTACATCTCTGATGGTGATTGCATTAGATATAGTACTACACGCCAATCGAGCGACCGTGCTATCACGTCGTAACCCTACTAGGCTTTAGGCCAAAAATGTTGCGATAATCGACAATCCATCAAGAGATAATGACCCATCAGAATAGGGCGTCTGGTTTTCTAGCTTCCCAGGAACGCAGCGTAAATAAAAGCCAAAAAATTAAAAAAGAAATAATAAAATAATAATAGAAAACACAAAAAAAAATTAGTTTAGTTGTATATTTGTGTGTTGTTTTTATAATTTATTAGTCTAAGAGTTTGTTAATTAGTTAGTATAGGTAGTATGTAAATGGCAAGAGCTATTTACCCAAAGATTCACTACCTGGCGCACGCCATACATCATTGGCGCACGCCAATATTGCCCGAGACAACCATCTGGCATCATGGTGGCGTGCGCCAGAAATGAAAAATGTAAAACCTGGTGTACGCCAGGTACGTCTGGCGTACGCCAGCTAGGTCAGATTGGGGACTATATATTCTGCCGTAGCCAATTTTTGGTCACAATTCACAATCCACCAGAATTTTCGAATCCAAAACTCAAATCTACACTTGCGCAAGCATCCCGGATACTTTGCCTACATTACCCAAGTCCGGAAACACAATCAACGATGTCAGGAACTAAAGGATCAAGCTGGCTCATCAAGAGGAACACAGGGAAGTGCGCGCAGACTCCTACACCATCGGGATCAGATTCTTCATCAGATCAACCCAGAGACATCTGCCACCGCTACAACGCTCCCTTTGTAATCTTCAACGATTGGGAGGGAGAGAGGTACCAAAGATTCTCTCGACTGACTACTGTAGGACATTTTAAGATTAATTGGAATGACATGAGAATCTTAGGGGTAGCTGATAAGTTGATAGAGGCTTTTGAGAAGCTGGGGTGGGAGTACTTTCAGGATGAGAGATTTTGGCTAGGCAGGAGTTAGTGCTAGAGTTCTATTGCACTCTGCAGGTTGAGCCGAATAGGAGTTCATTCAGTGCACGAGTATTTGATACTGAGTTTAGCATGAATGAAGTTGAATTCATTGACCTTTTCGAGCTTAAGAGTGGAGGTGGAGCTTTAGATTTCGAACTAACTAGTTTAGCTCACCAGGCATGGCATGAGATTAGTGGTTTTACTAGATACGAGTCGGGGAGGGCGCCTAATACGCTGATTAGAGAACCATACTTAGGAATCCTCCACCGATATATAACTTTGTCCTTCTCTGGTCAATGGGAAGAGTCTAAGGTTTTCAGATCTTAGCTATATACCATCGATTGCCTCCGCCACGATATTAGGCTTAGTACTTATGCTATGGTGGTTGACTGCTTTGCACGTTCGATTAGCGATAAGGAACCTAGGCATCTATACCTAGGTTATATCATTTCTTGCATTGCACGTCACCATTTTCCTGTGAGATTTTCAGAGTACACAGGGATATATGTGGAGCTGGTGGATCTCGACATTGACAAGCTCCACTACAGCAAGCTCATCAAGAGGACGATGACTCGAGATGGCAAGGAGATAGTGCGGTAGAAGCCGTGGGAGGAGCACCAAGTGGTCTTAGCTACCCTTACCAGATTGGGCCTTCCACCACCGATATAGGAGCAGATCCCTCAGGAGCAGGACCCGAAGGAGGAGCATCATGACGAGGCTGGCACCAGCCATCAGTCTCCATGCCCGCAGGTAGATCTTCATGATCAGTTTTCTGCAATGTAGTTATAGCTGTAGGGCTACAGAGACCAGCTTCAGGGATATGGTGTCCAGCTTCAGCATTTGACATCAGCGACTGCTCGCATGGAGGCGCAGCAAAGAGCTGAGATGGAGGAGTAGCGTGCCTTCAGAGCCGAGCAGAGGGCACACACAGCGTGGATGCAACAGTGGGCCGAGGAATTTGGTAGTGGATTTTCCTTTCCACCACAGTCGCCATCACGGGATTGACAGGGAGCTCCTACTTCCTTATTCTTTTTATTTTTGTTTTACTTTATTGATTTGCCCTTTTATGTGTTAGATTTTTGTTGAGTTCGTTTGTTTGCTTATCTTTCTTTTTACTTGCATGTTTGTTTTTAATTTTGTGTGATATTTGTGTTTTTGTATGCATGTATTAGACACCTTGAGGACAATGTGTCATTCAAGTGTGGGGGAGG